>VXBP01009911.1:89904-143717 GCA_013400115.1 Rhinopomastus cyanomelas
CCGACACCCCTGCAGACTGTGCTGCCATTCAGCAAGATCTGGACAGGCTGGAGAGCTGGCCTGCGAGAAATGTAATGAAGTATAAGAAGGGTAAGTGCGGAGTCTTGCACGTGGGCAAGAACAACCCCAGGTACCAGTACAGGCTGGGGACTGACCTGTTGGAGAGGAATGTAGGAGAAAGTGAGCTGGAGGTCCTGGTGGGCAGCAGCATGACCATGAGCCAGCAGTGTGCTCTTGTGGCCAAGAGGGCCAACAGCATCCTGGGGTGGCTCAGAAGTGGGGTGGTTAGCAGATCAGGCAAGGTTCTTCTCTCCCTCTACTCTTCCCATTTGAGACCACATCTGGAGTATTGTGTTCAGTTGTGGGCCCCTCAGTTCAAGAGGGATGTGGAGCTGCTGGAGAGGGTCCAGTGTAGGGCAACAAGGATGATGAAGGAAGTGGAGCAGCTCCCTTATGAGGAGAGGCTGAGGGAGCTGGGTGTCTTTAGCTTGGAGAAGAGGAGACTTGAGGGGTGATCTCATTAATGTCTATAAATATGTAAGGGGTGCGTGTCAGGAGGATGGAGCCAGGCTCTTCTCAGTGTCTTATAGTGATAGGATATGGGACAATGTGTGTAAACTGGAATGTAGGAGGTTCCATATGAATGTGAGAAGGAGCTTCTTCCCAGTGAGGGTGACAGGGCACTGGAACAGGCTGCCCAGGGAGGTTGTGGAGTCTCCTTCTCTGGAGACGTTTACAACCCGCCTGGATATGTTCCCGTGCAGCTTGGTCTAGGTGATCCTTCTGTGTCAGGGGGATTGGTCTGGATGATCTTTCGAGGTCCCTTCCAATCCCTAATGATTCTATGATCTTGGTTACATTTCTTTAGACAGAAGCAGCCTACTTGTGTTTGCATGTGAGTGTCAGGAGGCAGTTGCCTGTTCTAGTCTGTCTCTTGGATTTTTCTGTTGGCCACTGTTAGAACAGGGTACTGCCAAGCTGGACCTCTGAAATCACACTATCTATCTAATTTGTTTTAGGAGACGGTGCTGAGCCTAGTGGCATTCTTGTGGAAAACATGGCTGCCCGTGGCTTGCACTGGTGTACACTCTGCTAGGGTAAACACTGACTGGGTTGTGAACAGAGTTAATCCCCTTGGTGCCCAGTCACAAGTGATGTTCCCTGTGTCTCAATATTTGGGAACACTGCTGTTCAGTATCTTTATCAGTGATCTGTGTGAGAGGATTGAGTGAACCCTCAGTAAGTTTGCAGACAATACCAAGTTGGGGTGAAGTGTTGATCTCTTTGAAGGTAGAGAGGCTCTAAGGAGGGATCTCAACAAGCTGGATGAATGGGCTGAGGCCAGAGGTATGAGAGTCCATAAGGCTGAGTCCTGCCCTTGCGTCACAATAACCCAGTGCAACAGTAGTGGCTGGGGGGGGTGGAGAGTGGCTGGATAGAAGGAGACTTGTGGGCTGTTGATTGATCATTGGCTAAATATAAGCCACCATATAAGGAGTGACTGAGGGGGTGGAGGCTATTTAATCTGGGAAAAAGGAAGCTCAGAGGAGACCGTACTGCTGTCTACAACTACCTGAAAGGAGGTCGTAGTGAGGTGAGTCTTGGTCTTTTCCCCTAAGTGACAGGACAAGAGTAAATGGCCTCAAGTTGCAGCAGGGGTACAACACGAGGTTAGACACGAGGAAAACCTTTACTAAAAGGGTCATCGGGCATTGGAACAGGTTGGTGGTTGAGTTGCCATCTTTGAATGTGTTTAAAAGTCAACCAGATATGGACTTTAGGGACATGATTTAGCAGTGGGCTTGGTACATTTAGGTTAATGGTTGGGCTTGATGATCTTTTCATCATCAGTCTTTTCAAATTTAAATGATTCTACTATAACAAAAGCAGTAGTTACCTAACTGAAACTTTCCAGAGACTGACACAGATGTATTACAAGTATTATTTTCACGCATGTTGTGTACTCTGCTGTAGCTATTTCAGGGGAATTATTGATGGTAGGAAAGCTGTAGATTGAAATGACACGATAATGCTGGTTAGTTTCTTTAAGCACACGCTTAAATATCTGATCATCTCCTGAATTTGTATTCATGGCATCAAGTACACGTATCTTACGCTAACTTTCCTTTCTTCAGACCGCATTTCTACTAATTGTTTTAAATCTTGAATAAGTTGTTCTAGGGCGCTTTGTGTGACACAAATCAAAGGCTCCAAATCACACGTGGCGTATTGTTTCACTGTGACGACTGTGGATAAGACAAGAAATAAAAGTAACGGATGGTATTTTGGCTGTTTGGTTTTGTGATGCTATCACTTACGCACCCAGATCAGACAAGTAGCTCTTTGGTCTTCTGTATTAGGGCTTCTGTTTTGCTGTGAGCTTTGTTGTGTAACGTACAGTCTTAATTTGCTTGTTCTTAAGGGATGGGTGGGGCGCAGCCATATGTTTTCCTCTGAATGATGCTGTTGTTCATAGTCTTATATCAAAGATTATTGTTTAAAAAAGTTCTTTCAGGTTTCCACTTTGAGGCTATCCGTTACTAAGATTAGATAGACACAATGACACCAGGGGTACCTGTTTAACAGGGACATATTGTACTCATTTCAGATGCTTCAGGATAGATACACGAGCTACCAAGATCAGTGTTTTTAATTTACCTGCAACTTAGATCAATTATTTGGCGTCTCTTTGGTAAGTTTAATTTAATAGATGTCATTCAAATTGCAGAATCTGTTAAGAGAACTTTCTATTCAGTGCTCACTACGTGTAACTGAGACTGTTCCCTCGTATTTTGGATCCTTTAGAATGTGAGTATCTTAGATAAGCATAGGTTATATTGTAGAACGGTGGAAGAAGAATGCCAACAGGTGTTACTGCCAGGCAGGTGAAGTTTCACTGCTTTAATTTGAGTTAAAAAATGCCTGAAAATGGCCACTAAGAACTAGTCTTAAAGTCCCCGTTTATTCGAGGGATCCAGAGAGCTAGAATGTGCTAGTAAAACCCTGAAGCTGCTTGTGGTTTGCTAACTCACAATCCCAAACCCTTGATGGTGGTTTCATATTAATCCTCACAAGATGTTTATGAAGAAAGTATAGTTACAGACTTGCAGTGTACAAGGAAAACGGAAACACAGGAAGAATGTTCTTGTCAAATAATTTTCAAGTACGCTGAATTACAAGAATGAAACTCACGTCTTGCAGTCAGCCTACAAACACTTTCTGTTAGTGCTCAAATGTTCTTGAATGTGAACTTGACAAGTTAAGATTTAACTTAACTGAAGCAATTATAAATTCTCTTCATGGATTTATTTTTAAAATGTGTGTTATCCCTTTCTTTTCCTGTGGTGAGACTTCTATCACTACCTGTGCTACTGTAGTTACGATTGATTTTCTGTAGGCTGCGATATCTCAGTATGAAATGTGTCTTCAGATGTTGTGAACAAGTGGATACAAAATTCTTGGTACAAGTGAGGCTTTGTCTAAAATTGTGCAGAATAAACCATGTACTATAGGTCATCTTCAGTTTCAAATAAAACAACAGTTCTTTAACTTCAAACTATTCAGGGTGCAATGTGGATTGCAATGTGGATTTTAATGTGAATCTCAGCTTTTCCTGTCAACAACAGATTACGTGTACTATCAAGATGTATTGTCTAGTTGTAAAAAATACTACAGTGCTGCATTTTCAATTGTTAAATACCTTCCTTTTAGTAAGTGTTAAGGTAATGTTTCTTCTTTAAAACAGAAAAAATTTACTTGATGAGTTTCCAGTGGGTACTGCTTTCTTTGTATAAACTTTTTAAAATGCAAGCTCAATATGTATTTTCCAAATCCTATTGTGAATCTTTTGTGTTCCTCAAAAACAAGTGAAGACCAGTGTTTCAGGCTGAGTAAATACAAATGTGTGTTCTGTAGGCGTTTCATATTTTTATATACATATATGTATATGAGGTATGTGTCTGTGTGTGTGCAGTTTTCATGTGACAGAGTATACAGCACTACAAGGGAACAGCCACTGCTTCGCTGGCTGTATATACTGGATTATATATGCATTGTAATTCCATAAGTATGATGTCTATGCTTGTGGTGGAGTAAGCATTTTGTAAGCCTGGTGTTTAAGACCTGTGTTTTGGTAGTGTTTGTAAAGACACAGTGCAGAATGCAGTCCACACCCCTGCAGACTGTGCTGCCATTCAGTGAGACCTGGACAGGCTGGAGAGCTGGGCAGAGAGAAATGTAATGAGGTATAACAAGAGTAAGTGCAGAGTCTTACATCTGGGCAAGAACAACCCCAGGTACCAGTACAGGCTGGGGACTGACCTGTTGGAGGGTAGTGTCGGGGAGAGGGATCTGGGAGTCCTGGAGGACTGCAGGATGACTATGAGCCAGCAGTGTGCTCTTGTGGCCAGAGGGCCAAGAGCATCGTGGGGTGGATCAGAAGGGGGGTGGTTAGCAGATCAAGAGAGGTTCTTCTCTCCCTCTGCTCTTCCCATTTGAGACCACATCTGGAATATTGTGTCCAGTTGTGAGCCCCTCAGTTCAAGAGGGATGTGGAGCTGCTGGAGAGGGTCCAGTGTAGGGCAACAATGATAATGAAGGAGGTGGAGCACCTCCCTTATGAGGAGAGGCTGAGAGAGTTGGGTCTCTTGAGCTTGGAGAAGAGGAGACTGAGTAGTGATCTCATTAATGTCTACAAATGTGTGAAGGGTGGGTGTCAGGAGGATGGAGCCAGGCTCTTCTCAGTGTCACCTAGTGATAGGGCAGTGGTTGTAAGCTGGAACACAGAAGGTTGCACATCAACCTGAGAAGGAACTTCTTCACAGTGAGGGTGACGGAGCACTGGAACAGGCTGCCCAGGGGGGTTGTGGAGTCTCCTTCACTGGAGATGTTTAAGACCCGCCTGAGTGTGTTCCTGTGTGACTTGGTCTAGGTGATCCTTCTGTGTCAGTGGGATTGGACTAGATGATCTTTTGAGGTCCCTTCCAGTCTGCAATGATTCTATGATTCTGTGTATCATGGAGAAATTAATTACCATGAAAAGATGCATGGTGAACTGGGGAGGTTCCAGTGGACTGGAGATTAGCAAATGTATCGTTCATCTAGAAGAAGGGCCAGAAGAAATATCCAAGAAACTAGAGGCCTGTCTGTCCAGCGTTCATGCCAGGGAAATTTATGGGGCAGATAACCTTGAGCAGCAACATGCAGCATGACCAGACCAAAAGGGAGATCAGGCTCCATCAGCACAGGTTTATGAATAGTAGGTAGGTGCTGCCAGTGACAAGTGGGGGAAGGCCTGCGGATGTTATCTTCTTGGACTTCAGTGAATCTCTTGACATTATTTCCATTCCTGACTGGGTGACAAGATGCAAACTATGTTGGTAAATGAAGTCACAAACAATTTGTGATGTTCTCCAGGTCTCAATATTTGGGGGCACTACTGTTCAATATCTTTATGAAATACATGTTTATCTGGGTGAGGGGATTGAGTGCACCCTCACTAAGTTTGCAGACAATTCCACGTTGGGGTGAAGTGTTGATCTCTTTGAAGATAGAGAGGCTCTAAGGAGGGATCTCAACAAGCTGGATGAATGGGCTGAGGCCAGAGGTATGAGAGTCCATAAGGCTGAGTCCTGCCCTTGCGTCACAATAACCCAGTGCAACAGTAGTGGCTTGGGGGTGGAGAGTGGCTGGATAGAAGGAGACTTGCGGGCTATTGATTGATCATTGGCTAAGTATAAGCCACCAGTGTGATCGAGTGGCCAAGAAGGCAAATGGTATCCTGGCTTGTATCAGATATAGAGTAGCGGTAGCAAATGTCACTGTGATTGTCCCCTCTGTACTCAACACTGGTGAGGCCACACCTTGAGTACTGTGTCCGGTTGTGGGCCCCTCACTACAAGAAAGACCTTGAGGTGCAGCAGTGGATCCAAAGATGGACAATGAAGCTCGTGAAGGGTCTAGAGCATGAAGCTTCTGAGGAGCAGCAGAGAGATCTTGGATCGTTTAGCCTGGAGCAGAGGAGGCTCGGGAAACATCTTCCCATGCTGAAGACCTATGTGAAAGGAGGTTGTAGCAAGATGGGAGGTCATTTTGATCTTTCAAGTAACAAGCAGAAAAATGAGACAAAATGGCCTCAGGTTGTGCCAGGGGAGAGTCAGAATGGTTGTTACAAAGGATTTCTTCACTAAAATGGTTATCAGATATTGGAACAAGCTGCCCAGGAATGTAGTGGAATTACCATCCCTGGAGGTATTTAAAAGGCAGATCCAGTGCTGAGATCTGGCGTTGACCCAAGAGTGCTGAATTGATGGTTGGACTTCATGATCTTTAAGGTCTTTCTAACCAAGATGGTTCTGTGATCATACAGTTATTTTTCTTTATCCTGATTGAGTTTTAGTTTTGTCAAAGTCCAGCCTTCATTATCTCCAAGCATCTAGTATTTTGCTTTAAATCATAAAAGCTTCGTAATGCTGAAGAGAGTTGTAGAACATACATACAACATAAAGTGAAGGTGGTGTGTTGTGTTAGTAACTGATCATTTACTGTGATGAAGGCTGCAAATTGGAATTATGTAAATGCTTTTAAATGTGAGTCAAGGGAGATTTTTGTAAACTATTCCAAATAATTCTTCTGCTAATTCAACTTGTGAATTTATGTCACCTCTGAGATACAACTGTTTCATCGAAATACTGTGTCACCTGGGGCTTCTTGACTTAACTGGTACTACCCATTGCACTTCGTATTGAGAGTCATCAGAAAATTCTTTTCTTTAGTGATACAATTAGTGTAAAAGTTTTAAATGACATCGAATAAGCTAAGACATGCTCTGAATTGTGACCTTTTTCTTTGCTCTTTGCTTTAGAACTCAAAGCTTAACCAAACACCCCTTTTATTCCTGTGATATATCTGAGTCTTTTACAAGTATTTAATCTGTTATGTCACAATGATGATGAAAAACAGTCTCTTTTGTGGATAAGATTCCATTAATTGCAAGAGCTACTAGTAACGTCATAAGTGATAGTGACCTTTCTGTTAATGCCAAATTTCTTACGGGTTAGTTAAAATTCTTTAGTTTTGTTATCTGAGTAAGGTATTGTGTTTATTTTTCCTGTAGGCTATTTACTTTCTAGAAGAGAGGGCCAAGCAGGATCCCCTGAAAAGCCATTGTCTGATCTGGGTCGTCTCTCGTACTTGGCTTACTGGAAAAGTGTCGTATTAGAATACCTTAACTGCCACCATGAAAAACAAATCAGCATCAAGGGAATGAGTCGAGCTACGGGAATGTGTCCACATGATATTGCTACAACCCTGCAGCAACACAGCATGATAGATAAAAGAGAAGACAGGTCAGTGAATCTTGGAAACATTTTTTAAATACTGAGACAAATTATCCAATCTCTATACTTAGAAAACAGTTACTGTGAAAAAATGTGTGAAATTCTGAACAATAACCACCTTCCTGAAGAAATCAGCAGAGCAAGTTTCTGCTTAACGTTACAATCAGGTTTGAAAGTGAGTGCACTTGGGAAGTAAGTTCCTGGTCTTGTGAATATCTTCTTTCTTAATTATTTTACTTGATAGTTTAGATTTTAAGTGGATAGTTTTTGTTGTTTGGGTCCTTTGGTTTTTTTTATTGGGTTTTTTGTTAATACGTTTGAAATGGCTTTCAGTGGTAATTGTGATTCTGAAGAGCTGCTTAATTCTTCCGGATATTGGAATCATAAAATCTTTGTAATCAAACAGAACTACCTCACAAACAGTGGCTTGCCAAAAAGTAAAAGATAAGCAGTAGCTCAGCCTCAGTCACTTTTATGTGTGCCAGTGCCAAGTATTCAAAACTGTTAAATTATGACTAGTAAGAATGCAGGTCTTGAAGAAGCAGCCTGGCTTACAGGAGATGGTGTTGCGTGAGGAGCAAGAGGAGGGCTGTGGTTGCTTTAGAACTGTAACGTTCTAGGATACTTATTTGTGGTCAACCTGGTGAGACAAAGCGTTTTAAGGGAGAATGAGTGTCTTGCATTCATTAGCCATATGCAGCATCACAAATTATTATACTGACACACAATTAGGAAATCTATAGAATTCTAAGTCCTTTGTGAAACAAGGTCAGTTTGTCTTTATTCACAGGTACCAAAGCTTAGACGGTAACATGAAGTGGCCTGATAAAGGTATCAAGAAGGTCTGTGGATGAGCCAGGAAAAGAGATCGTATCTTTGAAATTCCTGCTAGACAATTACCATGGGAATCTAGTGTGGCTTCTAATTTTATTAAGTTTTCTTACAGCTAGTAAAGTAGAAGTTAGTCACAGTTCTGTGGGTAGGGTTCACCTGGATCTGTTTTGGGTTTGGGGTTTTTTCTGTCGTCGTTCGTTTTGGTTTTTGCTGTGGAGGGCTTTTTGGTTTTTCTAAAGCATTCTGTCAGCAAAAGCAATGTTCTCACTTAACCTATCTGGGTGGGTTTTTTTAAATCCTTACTAAAATCAAACCAACACTTTTTTTGTGGTTTAGGACAGTATAGTTCTTTACAACAGGGAACTCTGGGATACGAGCTAGTGTATTAGCATGCAGTTCAATATGTTATGTTAGTCTTTACCAACTTCTAACGTTACTTCATTGGAGTATTGTTTTCTGTAGCGTCAGCACAAGACTGTGGTTCATCTTTATGCTTCATTAGAAAACCCATCTTTTCCAGTTAGCTGCCATATTCGTAATAGTGACAATTTTCACCCTCCTTCCTTAAACCACAGTGTTTTCTACTTGAGCTTGTATGCCATGTTGAAATTGGAAATGATTATAGAAGTAACTGAAGTGCCAACACTGACCCTCTGGCATGGGTTTACAGTTCACTTTCTTCTTTCTCCTAGTGTTTAGTATTCAACTTTTACTTAATAAACTATTGTTACCTCACTTCCTCTTAGCAAACAGTCAGTAGTGTGTGTTATGTGTGAGTGTCAGCTGGTGTTTTTAGTTGGATGTATCCCTTTATTTACCCATGTACTTTCACAGGTTACCGTGCAAAAGGACTTACAGGACTTAAGCTGTAGGAGGGTTTTTTTTGGTGACCACTTTCTAATATAAATTACTCTTTGTTGGGTTGTAGATTCGTAATTATTAGAAGGGAAAAACTGATTTCAAGTCACATGGAGAAACTGAAAGCGAATCCGCGTATCAATGAAGTAGATCCTGAAAGCTTGCGATGGACTCCTTTGTTAGTCTCTAATGCTGCGGTTTCTGAAGAAGAGAGAGAAGCAGAAAAGGAGGTAATAGAAACTTCTTATTCCACATTTCCCTTTCTTTGGATTTCATCACCAAGTATTTAACATTAGGCTGTCTTAGAGCAGTTTTACCTTTGACTACAGTTTAATGACAGAGAATACTGGCATAATTGTAACGCACAATTTTTGAAAGCTATGCAGCAGGACATGGTAACTTTGGGGGGTATGAATGTGAAAACTTTAAACATGAATCGCTTGTAATGGAGCTGTATTTATCACTCTGGAGGTAGTCGAAGAGCATGTAATCAGATCAAATTTGGTGCAGAGCTCAGGGGCTACAGTGTCAATCGATTCTTTGTGTTATGAACTTGCTCAAAGTGATCCATGTCAGTGGGCATGTAATGTAGTGCTAAAGGACTTAAATCAATTCACTGCATCATTAGTAGTGCTAAATATCCCATGAAATGCAATCTTCCTTGGTTTGTTATCCTAACTGTTGTAGAGGAGCTACTAGATGATTCGTCTGAAATGTTGTTGCTGAGTTAGCCAGGAGTGCTAATCAGGGTTGACTTGTTGTAACTCTTTAGCTGAAAGGATATGGCTAGGTAAATGCTGTTTCAGTGACCCGTTATTTTAACCTCAACCCTTCAGGCTGAGCGTCTGATGGAGCAAGCTAGCTGCTGGGAAAAGGAAGAGCAAGAAATATTCTCCACGAGAACTAATAGTAGGCAATCACCTGCAAAAGTACAATCTAAAAATAAATATTTGCGATCTCCAGAAAGTGTGGCAGTGGTGGGGGAGCGAGGGCAATCCGCAGAGCAATCTAAGGAGAGCAGCGAGGAGGATGGCGGGGATGAGAATCAGCAGAGTTCGCCTCCCCGGCTGACAAAGCCACAGTCGCTGGCCCTAAAAAGAAAGGTGTGTTCCTTCAACGGTTTGGTTTAAAGTCATTCATCTCTGATTTCAAGCAAATTGTTATCATCAAAATAACCTGGGGTTTTTACAAACGCTTATTAGACAGCTTTAATCCTTTCTGATTAGTTTAAAGACCGAGCAACCTCTGATGTACCTTTTTTCCCCTCCATCCAGTTTTTTCTCTGTTTGGTTTTTTTTTTCTTAACAGAACTGTAAAACACTAGTGACACACAAAGTCAGAATTCCATTGCTTTTGAAACTAGTGATTGCCCTCTGCTGCTGGGCATTGGCATTGGCTCAGTGTTTGAATGGTTCTTCCTTTTTTCGTTGTAAGATGGAGTCCAGCTTTGTGAGGTTTGCCTTTTTCTGGCTTTTTAATACAGGGGAGTACTCCTTACAGGGCAATACTGGTTTTTCAAAAGCAGACACTGTTAAAGCAAAATGATAGGGCTTTTTTACCCATATTCATCTGGCTTCCAAGATATTTAAATGTTAAATTATGGTTACTAAAGTGTTCCCATATTATTTAATTTAGTTGAAAAGTCATTTATCTGAAAGACTTAAATTTGTAAACTGAGCATCCCAACATTTTAAAGCACTCGCCTTAGCTTGTGTATTTCAGTGTCCCTAGTGCAAATTAGGGAATTGGAGTGTCCCTTTGTTTACGCTTCAGTCGAGCAAACTTAGAAGGAATTATAAAGCTGTGAGAATGCCTAGTAATGGAAATGCAGACTGTTGAACAGGGGGTTTTTTGGTAGCAGCCAGCTGTAGGACTCTGTTAGTGCATTGTTCGACCCTTGTGAAGCCCCTCGCTGTTGCCTGTTTTTCTACATACACGCTTATTTCTAAAATAGCGGAGACCAGAAATGTAGAAGAATAGACTTTGGTACTTGTGAAGGTTGTTGGGGAATTTTAACTCTACAGAAGAGAAATGTGTAAGTATGATTTAAGTAATGTTGCTATGACTATTACCTGACAGAAGAGTAACATAACGACGCTGTTGAAGACATCTCTAGTCTTAGTTTTCACCTACAGAGTGGTTTGTCAGCATGTGTAGGCACATACCCATTTTTGTTGTTCGGGTGGTTTCGATTCTGTCTGCACTTGAATTTGATGCAATTTGAAGGCATTGGGGGGGGGTTTAAATAATAAGTTACTGTGAACTCACTTTACCAAAGTGTGGTTACATTGAGAGTTACTCAACAAACAGGATTGTACGAAGAGTTTTACATTTGTGGCATTCTTTTTCAGAGACCTTTCATACTGAAGAAGAAGCGAGGCCGTAAACGCAGAAGGATTAATAGCAGCGTTACGACGGAGACAATTTCTGAAACAACAGAGGTGTTGAATGAGCCGTTTGATAATTCGGATGAAGAGCGCCCCATGCCACAGCTGGAACCTACCTGTGAGATGGATGGGGAAGAGGATGACTTGAAACCTGTGATTAGAAAAGCTTTTGAGTATCAACCTGGTCAGCAGAAACAGGAAGTGGAGGAGGAAGAGCAGAACAAGGAAGAGGAAGATATTTGTTGTTACAGGAGTGATGACAATTGTACAAGTAAGTCGAAAATACTTTTATACATGACAAAGTTATTGTGTTAGAAGACCAGGAAAGGAAATGTTCTTTTTGTTACAAATCTGGAAACTTTTCATGGGACTGTTTATCCATACTGGTCTTGCTATCTTGTGATCTTAATAGTGATTTCTCCTTAGAGGTGCTACTGAAGCAGTTAATCTCACAATAGTTTATTCGAATTCAGTGGTGGCTTCAGAACCTTTTTGTTTAGTTTCTGTTGTGCTTACTTCTTTTGTTACTTCTGACCCATTAATACCATAATCTGGTTTTTTTGTATTCAGAAAACAAATGTTTTTCAGTCTGAAGCACTGCATTCCTTGTCAGGTTGCCAAAACCAACTTTGATGTCCCTACAACAGGGCATTTCATATACTCAAAGAGCAGGAGTAGCACTGGAGTATTGACTGATACTGGTTTTGTATCCTTGGTAAACGACATGAGCACAAAATAAGAGTTGATTTACACACATACCATTTATTTTGTTTTTAAGCATCATTGGCGACTCAATTAAGCATTTAGTTTTTTTCTGGGGTACAATATGTTCTCACCACTAGGTACCCTACATTTTTTTCTCCATGGAAGAGGGCTGGTTTCAACTGTTTTCTTTCAAGCTGCTCACCTGGCTTGGTCTCAAGGATTTTTCCTGGCATAAAATCTTTCCTGGGGTTTTTTCCTGGGAATCAGGAGAGGTGCCTAGGGACTGGAGGGTAGCAAATGTCACTCTGATCTTCAGAAAGGGTAAGAAGGAGGGCCCAGGTAACTATAGATGGGTCAGCCTCACCTCCATCCCAGGAAAAGTGATAGAACAATTTGTCCAGGACGCGGTCTCTGGGCACATAAAGGACAAGAGGGTCATTAGGGACAGTCAGCGTGGCTCCTCCAAGGGAAAGTCACGCTTGACCAAGGACTTCCCGTAGCCTCCTAAGTGTGGTTGAGCTATAGCTATTAAGTCAATCTTAAGTCTGTCTATAACTGTAGAATTTCTTAATACTTTTATAATTTACTTTTGGGTTGATGTTTGAAAATACTGATTAATTTGTGCAAGCTAAAACTTACCTTTTGTCTCTGTTGCCTCCTAAAGATAATACAGAGGATGTAGCTGTGTTGGAAGAAAGCACTAAAGACAATCTTGAATCTTTAAAGAGTAAGCAGGGTTGGCCTATAGGAGTTAAGCGTGGTCCATCTAAATGGAGACAGAGCAAAGAAAGAAAACCTGGCTTTAAGCTTAATTTATACACTCCACCAGAGACTCCCATGGAGCCTGACTATCATGGATTGGTGGAGGACCAAAAGGAAGCTGACGAAGACAAGACCTGCTCAGCTCCTGCTGTTACAGAGGAAGCGATTAAAGGGTCTGTTGAAGTGCTACCTTTACCAAATCACGAGGGAAAAGAGGTAGAACCTGAACTCGCGCATCCACCTATCGAACCCCTTGAAAAACAAGAAAATGATGCAATGAAAGGTGGGGAAGAAGAAAGGAATGCAGAAGAAGGGGAAATAAATTCAAAAGATCAAGAAAAAGACAAAGCAGAAGAGGTATTTCTGCAAAAAGAGGAGTCCATGCATTTGGATGATCAGGAGGAAGAGGATGATGATGATGAAGAACCTTCTCACAATGAGGATCATGATGCAGATGATGAAGATGATAGCCACATGGATTCAACAGAAGTGGAGAAAGAAGAATTGCCTGGTGAAGCTTTCAAAGAAGTGCTGGAAACACAGCAGTCTTTTTTAGATGCAAAAGTTCAAACTGGTGATTCAAACCAGGAGGACATAATGGATTGTGGTGTTGACCTTGCAGCTGATGAATGTGAAGGTGACCAGAAAGAACTTGCTACGGATTCAGACCCAGTGCCCGAGTCTGATGATGATCATACAGATAACAACCAGGACCAAAAAGCTGGTGAACAAATACATTCCGACTTCAAGGGCGGGAGTACTGATACCATGGAGATTGATTCAGAGACAGTTCAAGCCGTACAGTCTCTAACCCAAGAAGCAGGTGAACAGGAGGATACATTTCAGGACTGTGCAGAGACTCAAGAGGCCTGTAGAAGTTTGCAAAACTATGCCCACAATGACCAAAGTCCCCAGATGACCACACTGGATGACTGTCAGCAGTCTGACCACAGTAGCCCAGTTTCGTCTGTTCATTCTCATCCCAGTCAGTCGGTTCGTTCTGTTAGTAGTCCAAACGTTGCTCCTTTAGAGAACAGTTACACTCAGATCAGCCCCGATCAAAGTGCCATTGCTGTGCCATCTCTACAGAACATGGAGACCAGTCCTATGATGGACGTTCCTTCAGTTTCTGACCATTCACAGCAAGTTGTGGATAGTGGGTTCAGTGACTTAGGGAGCATTGAAAGCACAACAGAAAACTACGAAAACCCAAGCAGTTATGATTCTACAATGGGAAGCAGTATCTGTGGAAACAACTCTTCTCAAAACAGTTGCTCGTACAGTAGCCTTACATCCAGTAACCTAACACAAAGTAGCTGTGCAGTGACGCAGCAGATGTCTAACATGAATGGAAGCTGCAGTATGATGCAACAAACAAACATCAGTTCACCTCCCACTTGTAATGTAAAATCTCCCCAGGGCTGTGTTGTTGAAAGGCCTCCAAGCAGCAACCAACAGTTGTCCCAGTGCAGCATGGCCACTAATTTCACACCACCTATGCAGTTAACTGAAATTCCCGAGGCTGGCAATGCCAACATTGGATTGTATGAAAGAATGGGGCAAAGTGAATTTGGAGCAGGGCATTACTCACAGCCATCGGCCACCTTCAGCCTTGCTAAGCTGCAGCAGTTAACTAACACTCTTATGGATCATTCTTTGCCTTACAGCCATTCAGCTGCTGTAACTTCCTATGCAAACAGTGCCTCTTTGTCCAGCCCCTTAAGTAATACAGGGCTTGTTCAGCTTTCCCAGTCTCCACATGCCGTTCCTGGAGGGCCCCAAGCACAGGCTACCATGACCCCGCCCCCCAACCTTACTCCGCCTCCCATGAATTTGCCGCCTCCCCTTTTGCAGCGTAATATGACTTCCTCCAACATCGGAATAACCCACACCCAAAGACTGCAGACTCAGATGGCCAGCAAAGGTCACGTTTCTGTAAGAACCAAATCCACACCTCTGCCGCCTGCTGCTGCAGCCCATCAGCCGCCGCAAATCTACGGGCGTGCTTCACAGACTGTGGCCATGCAAGGGCCCGCGCGGACCTTAACAATGCAGCGTGGCATGAACATGAGTGTAAATTTGATGCCAGCCCCAGCTTACAACGTCAATTCAGTGAACATGAATATGAATACCCTTAATGCTATGAATGGTTATAGCATGTCCCAGCCAATGATGAACAGTGGCTATCACAGTAATCATGGGTATATGAATCAAACACCCCAGTACCCGATGCAGATGCAGATGGGGATGATGGGAACCCAGCCATATGCACAGCAACCAATGCAGACAGCACCCCACGGTAACATGATGTACACACCCCCAGGGCATCATGGCTACATGAATACGGGCATGTCTAAGCAGTCTCTCAATGGATCCTATATGAGAAGGTAGGTCCTTTGGAGAGACGGACTACCAAACTGGCATATTGGACTGATCTGCACAAATTGTCTTTTGAAGGAGAGTACGATTTCAAAACCAGCAATTGGTGTGAATGCAAAAACGTTTGTTGGCACCATTTTAAAGCTGTATGCAGCAGAAAGCCTTATACAGTTTTTTCCTTTTTTTCATGTTTTTTGTTTTCTTTTGTTTGGATTTTCTTAACTTTGTTAAAATTAACTTCTCTTTTGTTTGGGGGAAATTAGGTGGTTTTCCATTTTTGCTTATTTCATTGAGCTTGAAGTTCTCTGGAAAGGAAGAACTCTTTCTATGAACTGCAATTACACAGCAGCTGATGGTTCAGAGCCATTTTATGTGCCTGCTCCCATTACAAATATGGATAAATACACTTCAGATCTATCAGACAATACTGGATTGTGAGCTTTTTCTCCTTTCCTCACATGTAAATGCCTTTTAGCAGTTCTTTTATTGTACTCTTTTGTTTCTGAAGGTGACACTTCTGCATGCCGCTAATGTCTTTGTTAGTGACAGTGCATTTTGTAGTACTGTACAAGTGTTGTGCTTAACAGTAAGCCATTTCTTAATTTTTTGCCTTGATTAGGTTACCCTAGTTTGAGGGTAAATAAAACAGAACTATATTTTTGTTAATTATAAAACTTGTAAAAAGTAATAAAAAAGCTGCAAAAGCTATTCACGTTTTGGTTAGTTCAAAGGATTTTATTGCTGTATGTTTAGTGTAAAGTTAAGACTCTTTTCCATTTTTGTGACCAATTTCTTTGGGGCTGGGGTAGGAAAAAAGGCAGCTTTCTGTTTTATAAATACTGTTACGTTTGGGGGTTTTCTGTTGACTGAAACATCTCCGTGTTTATTTGTCAGATTTTGAAACATTTTCATACACGTCCAACTACTTGGCAGGATTTAAAAGAAACAGTAGTGAATTTGTTGTAAAGTTGCTATTTTATGGAAATGCCTCTAACTTTACATTTTCATTCCATCTGTAGATTTTTCTATCTTTCTAAAATATTGGAGTTATTTTTTAAGGGAAAAAAAATAGAGCAGTAGCGTGTGAATAGCTCAAACTAAGCTTACAGATCGCATGTAAAAAGGCAAAAGTTATTTGTGTCTGTTTATATTGCTTCCTTTTTTGTAGCCTTTGTACCTGTACAGAGTGACTGTAAGGGCCGAACAGAAGAGGCTTGATACATGTAAAAATAGGACCCAGTGACACTCTTGTATTTATCTGTTACCTTTTTAGTCAGTCAAAGAGGAAAAAAAAAAACCCCACAAAGCCCCCCAAGAAACAAAAGTAAAACCTGCAAAAAACATCACACACCCCATGCTGTACATTTTAACATAAAATAAATTATGATGAGCCATTTTTAGCCTCTTGTGTCTTGTCATAGTTTGATGTTGCATGGGAATTACCTCCTAAAACAGTGTTTGTTACAGTGCTCTCATGTGCTTGAGCTAAAGCCCATCCAAGTTGATGGGGTTTGGATTAAGCTGTTGGAGCCTTCATGTAGGTTACTTATCGTAATTGCATAGACCTTGTGAAAATAAAGAGTATCTAAGATTATTTTTTTAATAATCTTAATAAAATATTGAATAAATATGTATTTAATACATTACACAGTTGCAATATTTACTGTATGAACCTTTTTTCTGTATGAAGTGTTAACGTGTATGTTGAAGGGTGTCCGACGTGGTGTTTACGCTGTCTTGATAGAATTGTAACCTGTCGTTGCTGCTGGGTTATGAGACAATGCCACTGTGGTGAACCTCCGGGTTCTGTGTGTGTGCAGGTATTTGGGCACCTGTGCCCCTTGTCCTCTTGCTGGGCACCACTGAGAAGAGCCTTGTCTCATCGTGCTGACGCTCACACCTCAGATACTTACACACACACACGCAGGTATATGAGTGCTTCTGATCTGCAGTAGAAGGTCGGTAAAAATCTAGAAGGCTGTCTAGACGTGGAGCTTGTGGGTAGGACAAGTTTAAGGTGGGTGCTTGTGAATCGGAACCAGAAAAAACCCTTGTAAGGATTCAGGATGCCTCTAGTGTCAGTGTTGCCACAGGTTCCCCCCCGGCAGTAGCCCACTGACGCTGCTGGAAGGTTGCTGGTGAAGGTGGAAGGATTGGTCTAGGCGATCCTGCTGGGGCAGGGCGATTGGACTAGATGATCTCTCGAGGTCCCTTCCAATCCCTGACAATTTTACGATTCTGTGAAAACTCTGTCCCTATTCTAGTACGTAAAGCGGCGTTACAGGTGATAGTTTACATGCCCAAGTCAAAGAAATGTGTCTTTCTTTTTAGATAAAGCCCTTAAGGTGTGCGGTGGTGCCAAATCAAGAAGTTGATTTGTGTGCATAACCGATTTGCTGTTAATATGATGAGTCAGCAGTCCTCCTAAAAGAGTGGATCTGAACAGGAGCTAAATTTGCTGGTCAGATGGTACCGTGGAATAATGTGCTTTAGGAGTTCAGGATGCCTGACAGGGAGAGCACAATACAACAAAGATCTTTGTTCACGCACTTACAACCGTCACATTTACTTTTTGAAGACAAAGAGCATTCATTGTACTCAAAACTGTGTGTATGTTAATCTTCACAAAGTCACTGTCACCTTTCTGATGCTGAGGAAAAGGGAAGCTGAACTCGACGCAGTGAATGTGCAGCCTTTGAGCGTATGATACTGGAACCTCGTGTCTTTGAATAATTGCATCTCAGTGTAGCGCTGCGTTGTGCGGTTTTTCATTTATGTGCTCGTACAGCGAGTGAAAAGGCACCTGGCTCTTTATCCACTGCTGTTTTGAAGGTTTCAAGGTTCAAGGTTTCAAGCGTGAGGTTTTGAAGCCTGTAACGTACAGGCAAGTCAAACCTTGTAACCATTCAGCATGTGCTAACCTGGAGCAGAACATCCCGAGTCCAGCGTATTGCTGACATTCTGAATTTGCGATAGACAGAGTAAAACCAGGGCGGCAGCTGGTGTACTGCGCGTGCACAACAGGCAGCTTTCTTGATTGTATTTTTTTTTTCAGAACTCCTTTCAGGAGGACAAATGGTTTTCCCACATCTTTTCCTGTACTGACTGTTTAACTGTGAAAGTGCATTACTGTGCAAAACTTTCTGTTTGCTGAAGACTGTCTCTTCCTTGACAGATCTGCCTGTTCTATGTATTGTGGATGCGTAGTCTCAAAACAATTCTTCAGAGTTACAGTAGATTAGCTTTGAGAAGTTGCTGGCTTATGGTCAGCCTGTGGTCCACCAGCACCCTGAAGTCTTCCCCCCCCCCCCCCCCCCCCCCCGACCTCCCCCCCCCCCCCCCCCCCAGATCTACTCTGAAGTAGCTGTACTTATTAGCTAGGTAGTTACTTGCAAGACTTGCCCGCTTTGATAGAGCTGTGTTTTCCACAACTTCTGCTTTTTCTGATTTAGTCAAATTGATTCTTAGAGGGAAAGTTGGGAAGTAAATAAGGACTTGTAAAAATGTCAGCATTAGATCACTGTCTTTCTTTCATAAGCTGTTTTAGTTGCCATCTGGCAGCCCAGTTGATGGAAACGAACTCCATGTATGTACAGTGTCATAAATACAAAGAGTGGGCCTGGCAATTATCTGTAGCGGGGGGGGTGGTCTGAATGCAGCCTGATACAGGCCTATGAGTCTTGTTCTTCCTCTTCCCTTTTATTACTTCTCTGTATTAGTATTGTGTATTTCCTCCATTCGTTGTAAGCTGTGCTCACTTAGCTACATGTGACTCCCTTAAAGTGAAACTCTGGGTTACACGTTGATCAAAGTTGTTCTTTTAAGCTTTATGGAGGAGGGAGAGAGATTGTAAGAAGATATCAGGTGGACTTACAGTTGTGGTTTTATCACAACTTTAGCTGAGTGATTTAAATTCTGGGTAGTTTTTTCCACATCTAGTAAATAGGAATAAATAAGCTTAATGAAGGGGTGTTTAAGGTCTTCACGTAGTGTATGTAAAAACAGTGGAGTGGAGTTCTGTTGATCTACTTCATAAATCAGTTTTGTGCTCTTTCTCATCTCCATCCAAGCATAGTGACTCCTAGTTCTGAACAACCTGAAGTCCTGCGCTTTGGAAGCTGTTGGTACGTTCTTCTGTTACCGTGTCAGTGTTGCCCTGTGTAAGTTGTTCCTTACCTCCTGTGCAGGACGAAAAGAGTGGGAACTACTTGAGATTTTTGGTTTCTACCAGTAGTTGAGTGGTTGCTGTCACAAAGCTATCGGTCTCCACCAAGACCATCTGCAACCCCTGAAATGAAAATTTTACCTGTGTGTTCGAGAGTCTCAGACTGCAAACCAAACACCCATATCTAGGTTCCAGAAAGCCTTGTTAGAATATAATTCTACGTGTGAATCAACTACACGTCCTCTTCCAGTTACAGCAGTCATTAAGCTATTGTGAAGGATAACCAAAAGCAAATAACCTGTCATTTGACTGAGGGCAAATCCTGGTGGGTGTTTGTTGTACTTTTGTATTTGTTTGGTCAAAATCCCTCTCCGTAAGGCTGATGCTGAAACACACCCTGCCGTAGAGGGGGGAATGTTCAGCCTTCTCCGTCAGGGTGGATGGAGTGTGGATGTGTGTCTCAAAGGAAGGTTTGACAGACATAAGGCTACGAGAGCTGTTTTATGTCTGGGTAGCGGATTGCCGTAGCCAGCCAAGGTGCATGTGAGTGCCTGTGGAAGTAGATGGAAAGAGCTGATGCCCCCCTGCCCAAGAACGTTTGACTCTCTACAGCCACGTTGCGGCTTTAAATTGATTTTGAAGTGTCAGATAACACTGAGTTTGGTTTTACTTCTTTTTTTAGTGTTTCTTCTAACCCAAGTGTAGGAGATACTTAATTTACTGTAAATCTCCGCGTTTGTGTGACTCTGTTGTAAATACTGTTCACATTGTGATGTCTAAATAGTTTTTTAACAGTAATCCAGTTGCACTCATGGTGTTCCGCTGTATCTGAGGATTTGAAGGTAAGGTGTTTATTATTAACACAAATGATAAATCAGAAGCATTGTACTGTAGGTGCCTGGAGCCCTGGCTGTGGCTACTCTTTGGAGTTGGATGATGTACTTGATGTACACCCCAAAACGAAGTGAAGTAATAGGAGAGTCCTCCGCTGAAGATACTAAGCCTGTGAAGAGCTGTGAACACCTACAAGAAATGGTTTTTAACTGTGTCCAGCTGTGTTTTGTCGCAGATGCTCACAGCTCTCAGTAGCACGTTTCTGTCCCGTGTTGCAAAGTCCATGGTGAAGACTGGTTATTTGAGCCTCATGTGGGGGCTCTCTCGTCACTGTGCTGGCCTAGATTATTACTGTGAGAAAAAGATGGAGATGCCAGGAAGCAGCACAGAAAAGCAAACTCCTGTAAAACCCTTCAGAGCAAAGCAGTTCAACTGTGCTGACACCATCTTGGTGTTTTTCCTGCAAAACTCCCTTCAGGAATGCCTAGCTACTCTTTTAAAGGCCACGTGCTCAGGTTAAGATCAGTATTTGGCCAGAAGAGGTTTTTCTTGAAGTTGTACCTGTGAAAGATTATTTTTTTTAAGAAGGGTGACATCTGTTTGTCAGCGTAACCAAGAATTCCGCTATAGATGGAACGTTCTAAGACAACGGGTTTTAAATTTGGCTTCAAACCTCGACAGCACTTGAAATGATTTTTTTTCCACTTGCAAGTAACAAACTACTCTTGTGGCTGTGTAATTAACTGCACCTTCCTCTACTCTGACTTTACAAAGTTTCTTTCCAGTACCACGGCTCTGCCGGGAGCAGTACTAGGTTGTGGTGCTGCTCTTGTCGTCAGACTGTAGAGTGTTTTTAGCGTTCCTCCTCTGCAGTGCCAGTGCTATGTCCAGTTTTCGCAGCTGCTTCAAGAAACCTCGGTTTGGCATGATGCATCGGTGTCTCGATACTTGCTCAATGGCATCCACGACCGTCATGTTCTTGTAGATCATCAGGTAAGCCAAGACCAGTGTGGCTGACCGGCTGCGGCCCATAGCACAGTGAACCAGAACCTTGTCTGCAGAAACATAAAGAGAGATTTTGCAGAGATGACACGGGTAGTCTGATTTTTTGGTAGTAAAGGTTTCTTTTGTGCCCCTGCTTGCTTTGGTGGTTTGACTGCCCTTACCAGCATTTTTGTAAGGCCCATCTTTTCAGGTGTGTTACTGTAGTAACTAAGCACCATCTACACTGGAGATTGCCCGTTAGGTATTTGTGCGCGGACAAGGACTACAGAGGCGGTGATTTTGTTGTTTGGACAGTAATGCCAAAGATCTCATGGCCTTATGTCTGAATGCTTAATTTGTAAGGTACAGCCAACGAGGCTTGTCAAAGACTTGGTGATGTTTTTGAGGGCAGAGAATAACAAGGACCATCGAAGCTGATAGACATGTAACCAGAGGGGGTAGAAAGAAACCATCTCCTATGCGATAAAAAAGCTGCTTTGGAATTCTCTGCTCAGTCGCCCTTACCCAGTCACGTTGAGTGAAAACAACGCTTCACTACCACCTTTGAGTGTTTTGTACAACCACCTCCTTGCGGAGATGATCGTGTACTCTTACCCTGTGAAAACAGAGCCCCTGCTAATAGCTTTCCTCTCTGAATAAATGTCCCTCAAGATTTATCTTTGTGGTGTTGCTCAGTTAACTTTGGACTTGTAGAGAGAGAAGAGTCCTTGGCTGCAGGTAGTAAGGGTGTAAGCCAAAGAGTATCCTTCCCCATTTACTGTCTCTGAGGGAGGTGGAGGATGAGAACAGTGAGTTGGTTCAGGTCTGATTGGCAGAGTTTGAAACACTCCAGAAGATTTCCAAAAATGATTCAAAGGCCTTGAGGGGCTCTTAGGGAGGATTGAACTGCTGAAGGAAGGAGTGGTGGAGCACTCTCCAACATCCTGCTAAGCTGAATTGCCATAAGAGGAAAAAAAGGGTCCTGTCAGGGCCAGTAATAGTTTATCTCTGTCAGCTCTGCCTACTGAGAGGTGCTGGGTGCGAAGCCATGGCTCCTGCCAATTAACTCCTCTGCTTCTAGTGAGGAGGAGATGCCTTGGCACAAGTAGCATTGTGTGCAGTGGCTGCACTGGAGGATTAATGGTTACAGACTGCATCCTAATCCCAGCAGATAGTCTTAGAGGCATCTTGGCAAAATTCCAGTGTCTCTTATAACTAAAAGTGCCTCTTCCTCTCCTGGAAAATAATAATCCTTCCTATTATTACAGCAAATATTTGAAACAGATGAAAACTCTCATTTATTCAGGCATTCATGCTTCTCTTTAGAGCTTCCCACCTTGTAAATGGGTTGCTGGTGAGATGATAAAATGCATGAAACACAAGGAATGTTTTTCTTTGTGTGGGTGGCAAATGCTGGGGATCTAGGAGAAAATGCAGCTCTATGCTGCAGTAACAAAGGCCAAAAATGACAAGTTTCCTGAAATGCCCCTGACTGTAGGAAAACAAAAGTCTGTTTTGTAGTCTCTTCAGTTCTGGTGTAAGGACTTAGTGTGAACCCTCTTTCCCCAAGAGGGCATTTGCTCTTTCAGTCGCTGATTCTCATCACTCATAGAATCATAGAATCATCACGGTTGGAAAGGACCTCCAGGGTCATCGAGTCCAACCTTTTCTCCTAGTGTCCTTCAAGGTGCAGCTAAGTATAAAGTACCAGTGCCCAGAGCCAGAGCTCTGCTGAGTGCTTGCAGGCTCCTCAACTATTTTCATCACTTGACCCGTGTTTCTTGAAAACCCTGCCTAGATGCAGCAATTCCTTTCAAGAGTCTGATGGAGTGATGAATGTTAAGGAGACTTTGGTCAAACACCTTGGGTTTTTGTATCTCTTGTATGTTTCTTCTCACATTGCTTTTTTTTATCTTGAGTGTCTTTTTGGTTGTGACAGCTTCACATGAAAAGAAAATGCTATTCCCCTCTACATTCTGAAAAACTAAACCAGCAAGGGATTGAGAACAAAACCTTCAGCATAGGAGGGACCTTAACACCTCTTGAAATAATGCCTTCCTTTCAGGTTAATCTGGTCTCTCTAGAATGAAGTTGTCCTGTGGTTAGAGTTGTCTGTAGAGATCTTTGTGCACAGCTGAACGATAGTGCGCGTAACTGACGAGTTTGAGTTTGCCTTCAAAACTTAATCTTGCAGCTGATGTGCTTTCACCGTCCTTAAGTCCATCTGGCTACACTTAAACTCTGCAAATACTACTCTGATCGGAAAGTTTCTTCACCTTCACAAAGATTTTGGAGTTTAACTAGGAATTACTGCATCAGGGCAGTGTTTTGACAGCATCCAAATTGCCAGGCTTTCTGGCCTGTTGCAGAAAGAGGCAGGGTTCTTCATCTGCATGACAGCTTCCTTCAACACACTGACTGTTGAGCACTGTGTGAAGCTACCTATTGAATAAATGTGATCACTTAGCTGGATGCAGATCACACCTCGAACAGTGTGATACAAGCAAAATAAATCCATTCATACACCTTCCTACGCAAGATGTGAATTCGTTTATGTTGTTGGAGAAGAGCGCTTGTAACTTGATTCTAGTCTGTTCTCCTGCCAAGTGTACTCCTCGGTCTACTCCAGACTTCCAGAGTCCTCCTGCGGTTCTGCAGATGTGTATTGGAAGGCTGTTGTCATGCGTTCAAGCTCTATCCTTTGAGAGCATGCCTGTGTCTCTTTGTGATGCATATATGTTGCCCTCATGAGCAAATTAAGAGTTTGCTTTTTTCCCTTGATGAGCATGACAGCTATTCTTCATTGGATTGGTCTCCGTCTGGTGAACGCAGTGGGCAGTGCACAGCTGCAGGAATGAGTGCAGCTGGTCCTCTGCTGGTTGTCTTGTGCTTGTAATTGTAAAGACCTGGCTGGCTACTGGGGGCAGAGCAGGTTAGTAGCTGCCTAGTTAAGCTAAACAGCCAAGAGCAGAAGCAGGTAGGAGGCTAGAAACTTGTTCTGTGACCCGCTTGTAGGTCAGTAGGTAAGTCTTAGGTTTCTCAAATGATTTCTGGTAGAATACCCTCTAGATATTTGGAGAAATAAAAAGTTGTGTGGGAGGCAGAAGTATGAGAATAAACACTGAAAGCCAGTCTGATGCCCAGGCTGTAGCATCTCAAACTGGTGTAAAGCGCTTCCCGATGGAATGCTGTTGGAGGTCAGCAAATAGTTGTAGCAATCAAGCTGAGAAATTGCAAAGCCTGTAATGAAATGTTTCTAGATCTCTGCTGCCAGAGTTGTTTCTGTCCCTTCTTGCTTGGAAGATGACAAGAGACATAAATCTATTTTAATTTGGGTAATCTTACGGCTGGGCAGGAGGGTGGGGTTTGTATTTGTAAAGTGACTCTATTGCTGCAGAACATTAGAGCTGAGGACTGACAGTCTGGAATCTCTGCAGAGCTCTCACTTTTCACTCCCACTGCTATGCAACCAGTACCCATTAAACCAAATAAGGAATAATTTCAGGAAAAATGAGCTAATTCTTGGAACCTATGCAATGTCTGATTGTCTCTGATGTGTTTATTAAGGAGTCAAAATTAAAAAACCCTCCATCAGTTAGGAGACCATAATGTAAGCTCTAATACAGAGTGTTATCAAAGGGCTTGGTAAGAGGCTCTTGGGCTTGTATTGGCTCTACAGTCAGAAGGGTCCCTGTTACATCACTCCCTCCTCCTAAACTGGTAGTAGGGAGGAAGCTTGTTAAACTGCATTGGACTTGTTTCATTCCCATAAGGTTGAATGTGCTTATAGTCAGAGTAAATACTGTTTTCAGCCATTTTCAACACCCTTCTTACTTCTTTCATCCTGAAGTGCGTTGTCAATGAATTTAGAAGCCGAATAAAAAAACTGGCTGAGCTCGAAAGTGGGGAGATCATCTGCTTCCACTCCATGGTACTCCACAGTCATGTCGTGATAATACTCTGGCCCCGTGTCCACGTTCCGCTGGCCATGGGCTGCGTTGAGGATGTGGGTGAAACCTGCCTTCTCAAGGCTGTAGCGATCCAGTGCGGTTTTCCTGTTAAAACAAGAGCTGTCACGTAAGTGAGGAAGCTTCTTACCCAGCAAGACAGACAAGAAGCTCTTTAGAACAAGTCCGAGGTTTCTTCTCCCTTTCTATTTAAAATAGTAATAGTTTTAAAACATCGCCCTGTCATGGGTCACAGCTCCCTGTTTAGTTCATTTTTCTGTCGTGTTTGGTTAAAACCAGAGGTCTAAAGTGAAAGAAAACTAGATGCCGAAACGAGATACTAGCCTTCAGTCAAAGCTGCAAGTCCTCTGTTGATCCCAATATTCTAGTTTATTTGTGCTCTTTCTTCCTTTGGACAGGGAAAGGCAGTCAGGAGATGATGCCCTTGCTTTTCTGTGTGCCCAGCACCCACTCTGAGAGCTTGCCAGCAGCCTGAAAGACTTGGAAAAAGTGCAGAGTCTGTGGACACACATGTAAAAAAGTCCTTTGCTGCATTGCAGAAAGCTTTTAGTTTTGAAAAGTTTTGTTCTGGAGAAGCGATCAAGTTTCATTAGAGCCTAGGAAGACTACTGAGGTTTTTGCAAAAACTTACGTAAGGTTTTATTCTCTTCGTGTATTTTCACAGAACTCCTGCTGCCATAAATGGATTAGTGCAGGATGTGAAACAGTCATTTCTAACCAAATGTCCATCTTGGTGAATGTTTCCGGAGCATTTCCGTGTGTAAATGCAGCTGCTGTCACAGAGAACATTGTGGTGGGCTACCTGTTGTTGTCTCGTAATTGTAGAGTTGACAGCTCAGAGTAGCTTGAAATTGACTCCACCTTCCCAGCCTCTGTCAAAGTCAAAATCCCACAGAGCAGTCAAGAACCTAGTGATTGGGGCATTTAACTGGGATATGGATACTGAAGGTCTTGTCTATGCTTGCTCGTACTTAATCTCCTGTTAGTGGACTGTTCTGAGTAGATATTCTTCCTGAAGATAGTCCTGTCTAGGCAGAAAATGCCTAGAAAGCATGCACGCTGCCCCAGGTTGCGTCCCAAGGAGGAGGCAGTGTGTTTTCATCTTCCTTGCGTTTTTGCCGAGCCTGTGGTATCAGTATTTCGGATTAGAGGAGCAAACACATGAAGCATAAGTAAAGGCATTATAAATAGATGAACTTTGTTTATAAGCAGGAAGAAAAGGCACAAACGTCCGCACAGGTCTGATTGGCAGGCATGACTAATAGCACGGGATCATTCAGGAGTCTATGAACCACGCACCTCTTTTGGAACCTCTATCTTTAATTAACTTTTGTTTTCTCCTGCAGCTAGCCCACCACCGGAGTTTATTAGTCCGGCTAACGATGTGCCTCAGTTTGCCTCTGTGGGTGCTGCTGTTTTCTGATAAATTGCAATTAATTTTCCAGTGTTGGTGATTATGTTTGAGGTTTAAGTAGCTATTGTGAGGAGGAGTTTGCACTTAAGCACTTGCCTACTCTTGCAGTGTTTTCACTGTGTGTATCTCGACCATATGTGCTGTTAACACTTTATTTCCTTTTACATTGTGCAACCGTGGTCTCCAGTGTCTGCCTTGAGGACGCTGTTCCTGTGCAGAGAAGGTGAAGTGTGGCGCCGGGAGATAGCAGTGAAAACTGCAGCGTTAGTGAGTTCAATTAGACACGAACTGGGCAGACCAGTCCCACGTAAAAACTCATCAGCTCTTCCGTTCAGAGCACACAAACATACGATAAAAGTGAAGCGTGCCCAGAAGTCCTCCTTTCTGTAGCAAAGCAAAACCTCAGTGTTCTGCTGAATCAGAGCCTGCATTTACAGCAGGACAGATGGACTCATAAGCATGTACATAAAGCTCTCAGGCAAAGGGGAGTACTTCGATATGGGAATGGCAGGTAAATGGTGAAAAAATGAAGATAAAATCACTCTGACAGAGGGATGACTTGATAAGAGCAGGCTATCACCAAGAGGGAGAACCTGCCAAACAAAAATGTCAGATGGTCCCCAAAAGACTATTGAAGTCTCTTGGGTTGTGCACAGGTAAGTAAAGGACTTGCCAAAGGCTTACAATGTGTGTGTGCTGTCAGTTTTGAAGTCATGATCCACAGGATTACAAGCAAGTGCTGCAGCAGATTCAGCCTTCCTCTGGAAAGCAACAATGCATGAGAAAGTCCTGCCTTTCCAGTTGCCATCTCTAGTGCACCAAAGCCCTCCTCTCTCTTTTCAAAACTGCTGTCATAACAAGCTTTAGTCCCAGATGCTTTCATCAGGAAGATGCCCAAACCAGTGGAGCTGGAAGAGAGGGGAAAAACAACGTGCAGGCACTGCAGCCAGCACCCCCACGGCAAGTATTACGCATGTGAAATGCAAGTAACAAAGAGAGAAGGCTGCTCCAAAGTGCATCTAAGGGAGGGGGAGTAACCCTGCCGAACAGCTTGTGTGAGCACACAGCTCCCTCCGCAGGTAAGCCGACGCCTCATTGCCGCTACCAGTCAGCCAGATCGGCGGTGCGCTTAGGAACTCCAGGCGGAGCGAAGGCTCTTGAGCTTCACGCGAAGCTTGAGCAGTGCAGACACGTTTCAGTACAGACGTAAGGCCTCAGAGTGACAAAACGCCAGGAGAACTGTGGAGACGTTGTAATAGAGGAAGAACAGTCTCTCTGGAACTTTTCTGTTTCCTTAAACATGGCAGGAAAGCTTGATACAGTGATAATTTACCAGATGGTTGGTGTCAGAGAGAAGCTTCCTCGGTACTGACACTTCCTGAAGAGAATCTGGCAGTTCTGTCTCCTGAGGGAGAGATGGTGAGAATTTCCAATAATACTGACCCAGTTTCCTTCGGGAACTCCAGCGCTGCAGGAATTCAGAGACCCCGTAGCGTTGTCTCCCCTTTTCCCTCTGAGCTGTTGCCCCATCTCTCTGGATACCTCCTGTTCAGTGTGAATTAGAAGAATCTTTAGGTACCACTGAAAATACCGAACGGATCTTCATCTTACGCAGGTATGAAAAGGTTCAGTAGCTGATTTTCCTCTGTCCCAAAACAGTGGACATTATTTTCTAAGCGATACAGCCCAGATACAGAAGATAACTCTCTGCTTTCCATACAGCAAAGGAATCCAACACATGTGATGAAGTCAGACTGTTCATGGTCTCGGTGTGAGTGAACCACCAAGTGTTACCAATCATCTACAGACAGCGACGGTGGTATGTGGGGAAGTGTTACCTGTCTTGGAAAGTCTTGCTGCTTCGAGAGGTTGTGGTCCAGTGTTTTGGTCTGATTTCCTGGGTTGTTAAACTGCTGTTACAAGTGGCAGATGCTCATACTAGCAGAGTTGAAACAGTGCCCTCAAGAGTGTTGTTATCGTTGAAATCTGCACGCGCTCCTACTTTTGTACGCTTAATACGGGCGCGGATCCTGGAAGTTCACACTGAGCCTCCTCTGTTTTCTTCTAGATTAGTATAAATTGTCCTTCTGCTGGGTCACTTGGGAAAAGTCTTATGGTATGTTTTTTTCTGGAGAAAGGCAAGAGGCGAGAACAAGTTTTAGTGAATCATCGAATCATTAGGGGTTGGAAGGGACCTCGAAAGATCATCCAGTCCAATCCCCCTGCCACAGCAGGATCACCTAGACCAAGACATACAGTCAGTCTGGGTTAGAAGGGACCACAGGATCATCCAACTCCCCTGCCATGGGAGGGACCCTAGATCAGGCTGGCCAGAGCCTTATCCAGCCTGGCCTTAAACACCTCCAAGGATGGGACCTCCACCACCTTCCTGGGCAACCCATTCCAGGCTCTCACCACTACATATCTTTGGAGTTTACCTATATATGTTATCTTACTCATACCCTTGGGTCCGTAGTTTTGAGTTACTGGTGTGTCTTGTTCAAGACCATAAACTCTGGGGCTCTGCTGGCACAGGCACAGCCTGTAGCTTTCTTGAGGCTCAGTTCAGCTGTGTAACCAGAGAACTGGTTTTTCATATTTAACTTGTAAGGAATGAGGCACCAGAAGACTTATTTTTCTCTGGGAGTAGTTTGAGAGCACCAGAAGACCTGACACCGAGGTCAGACTGTTTTTATGTCAGCGAGAGGGTAGTTAAGAGGAAAATAAAATGTTGGGAGGTCTTAGTCTTCAGTTGAAATACTCTCTGAAATTCAGAAGTGTGCTGTCGTGGACATGTCAGTACTAAGGCGATCACTGAAGAACAGCGAGAAGGAGCTACAGGCTGCATGACTGGCAGGGATTTTTCCATGTGACTGCAGTGAACCAAGTGGGCTTGGGATCAGCCAGTAAAACTGGTGACCAGTGGAAGACATGAGCAAGACAAAGCTGCTTTCTGGCCCTTCAGAAGGCTTCTGGGTGTTAGTTCGATACTTGCAAGCACTGATCCTGGTAGCAGATCTCTGTAAAGCGTATTTTATTCCTATCACTGGTCTGTCTCCTGCAGGTTGCAGTGTCTGGTCTTTAAAAGTCCTTGGAACTTGCTGGAGGAAAATTTCCATTGGAGCTGAACACAGCATGTTATATTTTGAGGCTTTGATTATTCTGGGCCTGACAGGCTCATGGAGATTTCATTGCCTCTGGGCAACATCTGCAGGAAGCCTTGTAACAAAAGGATTGAGTGGCCTCACAGGGCTCCTTGATAGCCTGTATTGCATTAGAAGGAAGATGTGGTTATGTAGTCAGGGTAATTAATTAGCATTTCCATAAGCAGTCACTAGTCCTGTTAACCTTGTAAATGTAGGAGGCAGGAATGAAGCACAGATGTGAAGATAAACTCTGCATGTGTGTGTTCACTTGATTTTGTTGATGAGCTCCACTAAATTCTTTCAAGATCAACCTTAATTTAGCATGGGTAAGGATGCAGATACACCCAACATCTGCTCACGTCTCCATGGCAGCTCTTTGACGACCAGTGCTGCAGCATGATCTTAAAATAAAACAATATAAAAACCCTGCCACACTGAAGAGAGAAGCTGTTGGTCACAAGTAAGATGTGGAGCTGGACAAGGGAAGAAATAGAGGTCCCTGGACTTTGTCTGCTTCAAATGAAACTTTAATAAAAGGGGCATGTTGCTTACAGACGGCTTTTTATCTCCGAGCTCTTGCAACTGGGTGTTGGGTTTTCCCTTACACAGCTGAGAGTGGGCACAGCTAATTTCTGGTGACGTTCTACTTCTGTTCACCTCCCACTTGCTCTTTTTCCTTCTTTTATTCTTTTGTCCAAGTCACGTAGGGGACTGGTTTCCTGTCGCCTACAGCAGAAAGGCATACAGCTCAGTGGACACGGGTGTAGCTTGGAGTACCTCTCAAGAAGCTGCTTCTCCTGCACCTCAGGTTAGTCTGTGCTAAGTGCAGGTGTGTGTTGTGTCCACAGTTGCCCCTCCTTGCGTTTATTCGATGTAACAAGCCACGGCTGAGAGAACGATTACAGCAAAGACTCAGTGGCTGGCAACCTGGGATTAAGGACCAGCTGTCCAAAGTCCTGTTGCCTCGTGAGCCCCCTTTGTTCAAAGGGCTTCCTCGCAGCAATAGGAGACATTCTTCCAGCAGCTTCATTCAGAACAACGTTGCTGGTGATTCTGAACGAGGAAGGAGGAACTAGGTGGTGGAAGAGGCTGTCCCCGAGTGCTGCCCCCCGAGTGAGCAGTACCAAACAAGAGGGCTGCCTGAGACGGGACGAGGACCACGCAACCCCCTTACCCTTTGCCCCTGAGTCATCTGCGCTCTGGCCAGGCTTCTCCCACGGCTCGCAGTGTTTTATTTGTCTCTAAACGTGGGAGTTCTGGCTCGGCCGGCGTCTTCCATTGCCTGTGGCGCCACGGCACTGACTGCTCCGTGATGTGCAGAGGCCTGTCACTTCTGAGGCTGGGGATCTTCCCTCTTTTATAAACTGGCAAGAGATGGATTTTAGGACCTTTAAAAACTTATTGAGAACTCTGGAGCCAGTGGGGGTCCTGCTTGTGCCTGACAGAGCTGTTGTAAAATAAATGTCACGTTAGTGCAGGGCGCAGAGGAAAATGGGAAGAGGACCAGTAATGCCTGTGGGGTAAGAGAAGCTCCTCACTCTGCTCAGGGCTAGGGCTGGGGATTTTTCTGGTGGCACATCTCCCTGCTGCAGCAGTGAGCTCTGCTTGTCAGAGTGGGCTGTTTCTGGTTTAGTCCTGTGCTCAGCAGAGCCGTGTCTGGTTTGTGGGTTTGTTTTCTGTCCGGATCGCGCTTGGCGTGATAAGTGAGGCAGATCTGTGCAGCTTTGTCCTCCGCGGGGTTCTGTTTGTTTTACTCTCTGGAGCAATTCAGAAGTGCAGCGCGTTCTGCGTACACGAGCGCAGTCTTAGAAACGCGGCTGAGGGTCGAGCTGCCTCTTCAGCTGATTGTCAAGAATGACATTTGAGGCCAACCCACAGTGTGGTCCAACTTGCCTAGGCCATGCTCTTCTGCCAGTGTAATTGGGAGAATTTTAACTCAGAGATAAATGACAGACTGCTTCTTGAGCCATTTAAAAATAGATCGTGACTCGCTTCGGTCTCTGCAGCCTATACTGGTGCCGCGGCGGCTCCTGTGACTCCGTCTTTAACAGCAGACCCTGCTGCACTTAGGAGCACTTTCTGGAAGCAGCAGTGACCAACCCTGTGTGCGCCTACGCTCCGTGCCTCCCACCGTAAGCTCCAGTTGCTGCGTTGAGCTCCGGCATCTGCCAGTAGCTCATGAAGTGGCGTTACCGCCACCAAACACTAACGAGTGGGAGACATGAAAGAAGCCCCTTATTTGGCTGGTTGGCTGTACTTAGTGCAGCTGTTCTTCTCCCGGGTAGAAGAGAGGCACCGCGTACACTTGCTCGTCTGTTACGCAGGCAGGTGCAATGTGTACTTACTCATCTCCTATGTACAGGTTGGGCCAGACCTCATTGACGTGAGTGTACTTTGGGCATCCTTTCCATAAGAGTCGCTCCAGCTCAAATGCCCCCGGGGTACTGTAATCCCCATCGGGATCTACTTTGATTGTCGCGTAAGCGTTTTGCTTCCCAGCGTTCAAACCTGCCGACGACATCTTGACCGTGGAGTAGTTGGTGTCCTCTAGACGTTCAAGGAACTGGAATGCAACCAAAACAGGACATTAACCTGAGGAAGCACAAAGCCAGCGACGCCAGTTCCAGGTGTGGGATGCTGGGAGCAGTACTGGCTGTGACTGGGGTGGGCACAGTGTAAGATGCATGCACCTGCTCTGTGCAGACACAGGCTCACACCTCCACTGCTGTTTCCCCCGGCCTAGGTGAGGAATACTTTGTTGGCTGAGCTCACTGGCGATAGGAACGAAAGCAAAAGGCTTGTGATTACGGGATTTCAGTCTTCCCCAGAAATTCTTTTCCCAGAAAATCCACTGGGAAGAAGTTGGTTGGTCTAGGAGCCTGATCCAAGAGATCTAGAACCGTTAAGGGAACTGACTAGATGGAATTAAGGTGGAATTTATTAATCATGAATCTCCTCAAGACTTCTTGTTTAAGTGATTTTCAGCAATGGGGAGGTGAAAAGCGCCCATTCCGGTCAATGGTGGGTGAGCTTGTTCTGCTCTGTCAAGATCTTGGCACAGCCCTGCAAGCTGAACCTTGTAGGGTTTTTGCAGGAAGGAGAGTTTGCCTTTTTGCAGCACCACTGACTGATTGACCAAGTGGTGTTTTCCGGACAAGATTAGCTCAGGGACTGCCTTCTGTTTGAGTTCACTCCTAGAGTGGACCTTGCTGCATACGTGCCAAGTGGGTAGGAGGAAATGCTGAAGAACACATGGAAGTGAGCGGTGGAGCGACAACACCCTTCTGCAGGCCGTGCTGTCAGCACCGTGCTGCTCAAAACCGGCAAACTTGATGTCCCATGTGACTGAGCGATCTGCTGGTACTGAATCCTTTGGTGTCAGATTCATACCTTGTGAAGCTCCATTCTCACCTGCTTGCTGTGATGTCCTCAGCTGCTGTCCTGACTGAGTCTTTGCCCTGTAGAGTTTGTCTCCCTGAGTTAAAGAATCAACAGTTAGATCCCACTTAGGTGGTCTCTCTCTATTCCCCCCCTCCCCAAGGTTCTGCCTTACTTAGGTGCTGGGCACTGACCCCGTGAGCATCCCCCTCCCATGCTTTTATAGACACAGTGTCTTAGATGATAACTCTTGTTCTGCAAGAATATTCTTTTCTCTTGGACAGATGGTTTGAGTCCTGCAGCCAAAGTATCCAGGTAGAAGTCACAGAATTACAGAAAATTAGGGGTTGGAAGGGACCTCAAAAGATNACTGCAGTTCTGTGTCCTTCTTGAAGTGAGGGGCCCAGAACTGGACACACTATTGCAGATGTGGTCTCACCAGAGCAGAGCAGAGCAGGAGGAGAACCTTTCTCGATCTGCTAACCACTCCCCTTCTGATCCACCCCAGGAGTCCAGTGACGTGTGTGTGATACAGAACCTCTGGCACCAGCAGCAACCCTACCAGCCACTGTAGGTGCGGTGCAGCTGCAAGAATGCAGTTGAGGGGCTCCTTAGCTCATGTGTGGCACTCAGCTGTCCTGCCAGAGAAGTCAGCTGGTGTCCCCACAGACAGCACTGGGTCTTTTTAGTTCAAGAGGGTTTTAGATTTTTTTTTTTTAACCACTTTTAATTTTTTATTACTTGATGAGAAGTTTGCAGGAGGAGAGCCTAGAGAACGGTGCATCCATATATTCTCAGTAAAGAAAAGCAAGTGATTGACAAGTAATAAAGGTGGATTTGAGGACTTTTCAGGCCAAATTAACAGCTCTGGAAATTCTGCACGGTGCCAGACAAATACTGGTACCACAGACCCCGGCCCGGTGTTGGAGAAGGGTAGTGGTGAGGGGCGTGGGTAATGAGGGCGAGGTCTCCTTTAGGGTTCTTTCTGCAGACTTCTGAAGGCAAAGCACATTTTGTTCTGCAGGTTGTCAGCAGAAAGTTAAACCACTCATGCAGCTGATCTTTATGCTACAAGAAATCTCCAGCAACTAGAGTTTAGAGCCTGATATGTGCCCGATCCTTTGTTTGCCCTGGTGCCAGCTGTCACTTAGCCATCTTCCCCTTCCCATGTCACAAGCCTCCTGTGGTGGACTTTTTTGTCTGCTTTATCTCCCTGTTGGATCTGCCTCGTTTCTCCTGCTGGACTCCCTGGTAGTTTAGGGCAGTGCTTGCTCCTGCCATCCTCTTGAAGGGGAGAAGTCAAACTCTGCAGTTCTGTAAAAGACTTAGGAATGAGAAGAGGTGGAGTTGACCTTATGGACTGTGTGAGTACACTCAGCTGACAATCCACCTTTCTTGCAGGCAGGGTTTCTGTAGTGCCTCCCACAAATGTCTTCTGTTCCTTTCCAGTGACCTTGCTGTCTGTTCAACGACAAAAATCTGCCCGATGCTGTTCTAGAGCTCTCCTGAAAGCAGGGTGACCGGTCTTCGGTGACATCCCTTGTATCTGCGCCATGGTGTTTGTTTCCTTGGTTTAGGCTCTGTCATAGTCTGTGTCTCTGCAGAGCTTGGAAAAGCCAAACGATTCCTGGTTTCAGATTCCAAAGTCAGGCAACATGGGTTTGTTTTTCCGGTGGGTTGTGTACACACTTTGATCCAAAAATGGGCTTTTTCTCCCTGGCAAGGGGATCTGCCTTAGCCAAGCTTCCTGGAACATGATGATGATGTTTAGCTAAGTGGTCCTCTGCTGATACTTGTAAAAGGCTCTGAGAGTTCAATCTTCTAGAATTCAATCCAGTGGGCTGACTTTGGGAGCACTTGTTGCCTAGAACTTGAGAAGACCCAGTATTTGTCTAGCAAGGAGTTATCTAAACGAGAGCCTCTTGCCCTGATGCTGAAGGACTGGCTGTGCTTTTATTAATGGCTCCATAAAACAGGAGGGGAGGAGACAAAGGGAAGCAGAGAAAGCAGTTTTATCAGTGATCACACTCAGTGGCCACAGAGCACTGGTTTGTTCTACCAGGAGTCCTGCTGGTGGAGTGCAGACCTCAGAACAGGGCGATTACATCTGCAGGTGGTTGTTAGCGGTACCGTAACACCGTCCCCGCTCAAAGCTTGGTTTGCACTCAGACCACTGCTGAGAGTTACTTGCTCTCTGTGTGTCCGGGGAAGCCACATGCTCCTTGAACTTTCAAGTAAACTCTGTTCTTTTATGCTTTGCCAAAGTGCTCTGCCGTGGGGATCTTCTAAACTGAGTCAGAGCACAGGAGAGCATCAGCTGAAATGTCTCTCAGAGTGTACGGGTGTCAGTTGTGACTCCAGACTAAGCGGGAAGTAATAGAGTTTAACTAGGAGGAGAGGAGGAGGGAAGGCGGGGGCTGGTTTGCTGCTTGAGCTCTGGAGCTCACTGTCATGAAGCATTTGGCTGTGGGGAGAAGGACAGAAAGGCTTGTGTCCTTCCAGGAGCCAAAGATGTCCAACATCCTCTCTTATTGAGTGTGCTGGGTGCGCCAAACAGAGCTGAGGGAGACTGTTCCTTAAGACTACCAGCTTAGATTAATAAAAGTGCATTGGATTTTTTCTTTTTTGGGGGGGGGTTGTTCCTAATGCTGTTGTGGCTATAAGGAGGACTGACTATCTTGCATCATCCCACAGAGGTTCTCCTCAGCAGGAAGGTTTGAGCCCAACTTTGGGGCATAGTGAGGAACAAACCCCTGCATCTGAGGCCAGGAGTTTCCTTCTGGTGAGTCTGCAGTTCATCTGACTGATGCCCAAGCCATGGCTCCCCTCTTGCTCTGCCACACTACGCCATGGTGTCCTGCTCCGGCAGGGGGGTTGGACTCGATGATCTCTTTGGGTCTCTTCCAACCCCTAACATCCTATGATCCTATGATGATCCTATGGTCAGGCCCTATTAGCTGCTGAGACCTGCCTATTGCTTCTCTGTGCCCAGTGGCCAGTCAGCATCTGCCTTGGTGAGACTGGACTTGGATGTTCACACTGGCAGGTTTTGTCCGCTGAAACTGGCAGTTTGGGGGTTCTGCTCCTTAATCCAGCTGCATGCGGAGTGCCGGGCTGCCGGTGCTCCCCAGTTACGCTGTCGCGGGCTGAAGTGCATGGTCAGAATAAGGATGATAAAAATCCAGTCAGCTGCAGTTTTATACCCTAATCTTTCTCTTCGTAAATAAGACCAAGTTGCATGTTATCTAATGACTTGTATTTGTTAATCACTTGGAGGACTGGACTATTTCTCCCCCTTGGGTGATACGTATATAAATGAAAACATTGTTAGTGATTCCACGGAATGGTAATTCAGGGTAATGGAGAGTTAATCCTCTCTTCATTAGCGAGCCACTTCAGGACGAGCGCCGTGGCACTGCGTCTGGAGTTCTTCTGAAGTGCTGTGCACTAGAAAAAGGCATTACACTCATTTTGCATTGATAGGAGTAATTGTGTGGCTAATTTGGAGAAGCAGCACGCGTTAGGCACAGCAAAGGGATCTCTTCGTGTTTGCGACGCGCTCTACAGCTGCCAAATGGAATCTCTTCTAAAGCTTTTTATTTATTTATAATTTTTAACATTAACCACAGAGGGAGGGAGGAAAGAAAGTTGTGAGGGGAAAAAAGAACAGGAATCTACCAGTCTCTCTGCTGCTTAATTGAGAGAGTGAACCCGGACTCGTGGCTGGAGCAGGGAAAGGTTTCTTTACACCTTCTTCTGAGGGCATTGAACTAATCAAATTCACCCAGAATTTTGAGCAAAGTTCTGGGAAATCACAAAACAGAGTGCCCCACCATCAGATTTTCTCAGCTGGAGGGCTGTGCCTCTCCCACTCCAAAACGTCTAGGGGAGTAGTTCATGCTTTTGGAGCTCCGCAGTCTGGTAATCCCGCACATCTGATGGGGAGGAAAGACGGAGGGTCACACCCAGAGGTGAACGTCAGAGCCGCAGCAGGGGTGTGTGCGTTTCTGATGCTAGTTCTGCTGGTGTGGTGGAAGTCTGAGTCCTGTAACTCATCACCTCCGTAACAAATACTAGGTTTCTCGTGTCTTTGGCTCAAAGTGCGGTGCCTGCCTTGGTGCTGCGTGTGAAGTCGGCAAACAGGTCGGCAAGGTTGATGCCTGGGAGTTAAGAGCCAGGTCAGCTGGAGAGTTTTACAAAAAACAGCAGACATCTACAAAGAAGGTTTGTATTTGCCTTTGTCCTTTCCAAGCACCTGTGTGCCCTCCCCTGTTCTTTTCTGCACCCCTCCCGAGCCCAGGAGTGTCTTCCACCACTGCTGTGGTCCCACGCGTGCGTCTTGTGGCTCTGAGTTTGCATCGGCATTTTTGAGCCTGGAGCTACAGATCCCCAGAAAGGTCAGAGCCCACTGGTGTCGGTGCAAACATGCAACGAGGGAGGCTAAATGAAGACAAGTTGAGACAGAAGCCAACTCTCCTTACTCCGTCCTTCAGAAAGAACTTGAATCCTGTCTGCTGTTCTGTCCTCCCTGTTACAGGGCACAGGGCTTCCTTCCCTTAAAGCCCACTTCAGTCCTCATTAATGCCTGGCTCATGTTGGTCTTGGCATCTGTTAACACCTCCAAGTCCTTCTCCTTGGGTCTGCTCTCGTTCACCACTAAGCAGATGTAGGACCCTGCACTTGGACTCATTGAACCTCATGCAGTTTGTGTGGGCCCAGTTCTCAAGCCTGTCAAGGTTCCTCTGGATCCTCCCCTCCAACGTGTTGACCACACCACGCAGCTTGCTGTCGCTGGCAGACTTGCTGAGGGTGCACTCACGGCCACTGTCCATGTCACTGATCGAGATGTTAAACAGCACCAGACAGACAGATGTTAAACAGACCCCTGAGGAAGGTCACTCATCACTGATCTCCACTTGGACATGGAGCCATTGAGTGTAACTCTTTGAGTGCAACCATCCAGCCAATTCCTTATGCACCGAGTGTTTCGTCTGTCAAATCCATGTCTTGTATTTCAGACACAAGGATGTCGTGCAGAACAGTGTCAAGTGCTTTGCACAAGTCCAGGTAGATGACATCAGCAGCTCCACCCTTATCCACCAGTGCTGTAACCCTATTGTAGAAGGCCACCAGGCAGGATCTGCCCTTAGTGCCCTTCATGGCTGTCATGAATCGCATCCTTATTGTCCATGTGCCTCAGCAGAGTTGCCAGGAGGATCCGCTCTGTGATCTTTGAAGGTGCAGAGTTCCCCAGGTCATTTTTCCTCCCCCCTCTTTTTAAAAATGGAGATGATGTTCCCCTTTTCCACTAAGCAGGAACTTCACCAGGCTACCATGTCTCAAGCACAACACATAATGGCCCAGCAACTTCATCTGCCAGTTTCCCCAGACTCCGTGGGTGTATCCCGTTAGGTCCCAAGGACTTTGGAACCTTCTTTATAAGGTCACAAACTTGAGCTGCCCCTACCATGGGTGGTTCTTGCTTCTGTCACTCCCACCCCTTGGCTTCTGTGGCTTGGACAGCATGATTTGAGAGCTTTCCAGTGAAGACCAAGGCAAAACAGGTCATTGAGCACCTCAGCCTTCTCCATGTCCTGGCTAACCAGATCACCTGTTTCCTTCCAGAGGGGGCCCATGCTTTCTCACTTTCTGTTTCTCACTGATATATCTATAAAAGTTCTTCTTGTTTCCCTTAATGTCCCTGGCCAGATTTAATTCTGTCTAAGCTTTGGCTTCCCTAACCCAATTCCTGGCTGTGCAGACAATTCTTCTGTACTTCTCCCAAGCCACTTGTCCTTGCTTTCACCCTGTGTAGGCTTTCTTCTTGTGTCTAAGTTTGTCCAGGGGTTCCTTGCTCATCCGTGGAGGGCCTTCTGGTGTTTTTACCTGACTTTCTGTTTGTAGGGATGCAGTGCTTCTGAGTTTGGAGGAGGAGGTCTTTGAATAGTCACCTGCTCTCTTGGGCACCCAGTTCCTTATCGCAATTCCCTCTAGCAGAGAGGTCCCTGAAAAGGCTAAATTCGCTCTCCTGAAGTGCAGGGTGGCAAACTTGCCAGGTGCCCTAAGGACCATGAACTCCACCATCTCATGATCCCTGCAGCCAAGGCTGCCTTGGAGTTTCACACTCCCCACCAGCCCCTCCTTGTTGGTGAAGACACGTCCCGCAAGGAGCTCTCATTGCCAGCTCCTCACAGTAACTGGTGATGAACTGATGGTAAGTTGAAGAAGATTTTCTTCAGCCAGAAAACACCTGGATGTGTAACCTGTTGGTGTGTAAGGAGTAACATTTTACTGTTACTCCTGTTTTTATGCTTCCAGATTTTATGTCCTACTTCTTTCTTCGTGACAGCTCTGAAAAAACGAGTGGAACTGTGAAATCTGAAGCTGTTTGGTTTCTTTTCAAGATGCCACAGGATGAAAACAAAGTAAGCAGGGCAGACTGACTATCAGCTCCAGGCCTTTCATGAAGAGTCTGCAGAAGTCATGATAGTTCCAGTAGCCCTTATGCCCACACCAGTAGAGTAGATGATAAAAGTTGTACCCTTGAAATTAGTCAGTGGTCTGACCCTCAAGTCCAGGGACTGAATTTAACTACTGCAATGAAGGCTTGATTTGAAAGACTAATAAGGTGGGGAAAAGACAGCTCCTATAATTAACGATTAAGAAATCATTTTTGTGCCTAAAATGCTCATTACTGAGAAATTATTTCCATTTTATTTTCAGAGGCTGCGCGGAGAGCTGGCTTATCTAGAGACTTGTCTGTGTCGTGTACAGTCAGAGGACACCTGTATTCTCGGGGATCCAAACCTCAGCTTCCAGACCTTGGCTTCCAGACGAGTGCAAAAATAATCCCTTTATGTTTATTCCTTTCAGTTTGAGAGTTGTCTGGCATCAGATCTGTGTAGAGAAGTCGTGTTTGTAGGCGGCGTGTGCCCGAGGGAAGGAAGGGATGGAGAACACCAGCTCTCATAGACTTGGAACAAGGTGTGCGAAAGGCTCGAGTCCGGCGTGCTCACCTGTCCTTCAGTGCCGGTAAATGTCAGAACTCATGACTGAGGGTCTTCAGAAATAGTGAAGGAGGATCTCCTGAGCACGTTCCTGAATCCTTATGGCATTTTCTGCTCTTCCATTTCCCACCAGCGCGCATCCCTCCCTTCAGGGTGAGCAAGTTCTTGCCCTGTCTGAGTGCAACAAAGGCGGCGGCTTCATTGTCCTTGCAGAGGCCAGTGCACGTGCTGGCTGGACCACAGTGTTGGCACTTGGGAGGAGGGCAAGTAGTGTTTTGGTTTCCAGGTTGTTCATGACTGAAAGGACATCAGTCAAGCTGAAAGCTGGGGAGCTGCAATAACAACAGCTTGCTTTGCTGGATGATTGAACTAAACCAGTTGGGAAGGGTGCTCCCTGATAGGGCTCCCCATGACATCTTACTCAGGCAGGGGCCATGAAAAGCTGTTTGCTTGCCTGTGCAGCCTGGCACTTGCTGCACTCCAGAGCTCTGCAGTAAGGAAGGCTACTGCAGAGGTTCCTCAAGTGATCTGGATTTTTTCCCCCAACGCTAGACCAAAAAAAATTGGTTTTGTATAAATACTTCTGGGCCAGGAAGGAGTCAGCCCTTTAAAAAGCCTTTCTCTGAAAGCATTGGGCAAGTGTTGTACATCCGAGGCTGAACCGGTGAAGGAGCAACGCTGCGATCCTCGCTCCCGTCCTGATCTCAGCCACAAGTTGTCATTTACTTCCGTCCCTTTATTTTATCCCTCCATTCTAATGCTCGAAGCATTCGGGGACTGTAACACGGTTCATCCAGTGCACCGGTCTTTAAGCTAGAATCATCTGGTTTAGAGCCAGAAGAATCTTAGCCTCTGTGCAATTATTTCCCAGACCTCGCCGCTGTGAATATTCAAAACTCAACAGTTACTTCAATGAATTTCTAGGCCACTCTTATAAAAACCCTTACTTTTGCCTTCACTCTTTCTTGTTGATTTAACTGGTCAATTTAAAACAAGTTAAGCTGGGATTTTATTAAAGACTGTGGAGTTCCCAAAGATGCAGCATCACCCCAGAGAAGCGGAATTCAATTGGAAAAGTTCTAAAAGAACAATTCTAAAAGAACACGCATAATATTCTGGGATGGATGGCATCAAAGCTTGAAAGCTTGGCTTTTTGTTCTTAACTTTAAAATGGAAATTTAAGATAGGTGCAGTTTTGATGCCTCGTTTTCTATTTCGTGAAGCCCCTCCTGTAGCGTAACGCATCCAGGGGGTTTTAAGGTCTGCGTGACACTTCTGCAGCCTCTTTGGCTCCGCGGTAGTTCTGTCTCGTCTGCATCAAGTCTGTGAAGTTGTCGGGTCCCTTGGAAGGTTTGCCAGCTGTCGGTCCTGTCCCTTGTTTCCTAGAGTAGGCTAAAAAAGGAAGGAAAGGAGCACGAGACGTACAGCAGAACGGGGACGCTGTGTCATCTTACCTGCAGCCTCAGGTGGGTGCTCGAGGTGGCTGCGTCCTGGGAAGTGTGGCACCACGACGACAGAAATCCTGCCGACCTTGTAGCTAGGAGCTATTTTTAGAGCATCTGCTGACGCTGACCTTGAGTGCAACCGGCTCCAAAGGACGATCATCTTTACAGCTGCTGGTAAAACTACTCCCTGATGTGACCTGAAACATTAAACCTGGTAATTTAGGCACCCAGCCTTGGCGTGCCTTGGGCGCAATGCCTGCGCGACAGCTATAACGAAATCCATCTTTCGTCTTCCCGCCCTCTCCTCGGGCCTGACGCTCTGCGTGCTGCTGCCTCTGTGCTAGGATCATTGCACCTCTGTTTCCTGTCGTGCTGTGGCACTGGCACCACAGGCAATGGGAGAGGTGGCAGCTTGAGGACATCCTCAAGAAGCATTCTTCCCTTACCTACTGCCTTGATTTTCTTCTGGGCTGCCACTCTCGGTGCGCAGCTGACCTCTCAATCGCCTTTCTCTTCTGAGAAGGTGACGCGGTGCTCAGCTCTGGTGGCTTGGGCACAGCGCCCCGAGGAGAGGTGGAGGTGCGCTCTCTAACCTTTGGAAAGTTTTCCATTTGCCTGCAAAGGTCGTACTTGTTTGGGTCGGGTTTTTTTAGAGCACTACACCTTCCCGTGGAAGAGAGTCTGTGGCTTTCTGTGGTAGCCCACAGACTGATTCACCAAAGATCAGGCCAGGCTTGCAATGACATGAGAAGCTCTTGCTGTCTCATGAACATTGGTACTTCTCCGGGAAAACATTAAAGATCCGTTGCCTTCTGCCTGGGAGTGAGGGAAGGAGGTGAAAAGTGTAGGCAGGACAAGCTTAACACCTGGAAGCAGCCCACGGGTCTACGCAGCTGTTTTCTGGGGCCTCCCAAGCTTCTTCTGTGGAGACGACTGTCCTGGAAATGATGGCGCTAAGCAGACCCGTGCAATGTGCCACTCGCACGCCTTCCTGGGCCACAGTGCTCCCCTACGGGCACCCTGGTGCTCGCCACAAAACAGCCAGTGGATGAACAACCCTGCGAGGTGTTCCCGTGCGACTTGGTCTGGGTGACCCTACTGTGGCAGGGGGTTGGGCTGGATGGTCTTTCGAGGTCCCTTCCAATCCCTAAAGATTCTATGATTGTTTTTCATCTCTTGCAAGAACAGAAACCTCCTTCTGTGAATGCAAGTGCCGGTGCCTGACCGAAGTTTCAGGCTGCCCAGGCATCTTTTCTGAAGGGCCCGAGTCCTGTGATAGGTGCTTCAGTGGGACACAAGTTCCTGAATATGTCAGGGATTTTCAGTGTCACTTCAGGTCCTTCCAACCACCTTGGTCATCCCCTGTCTGTTTAAAAGGTAACAGCTCATCCCAGGAAGACGGGGCCCAGCCTGGCCCATGGCCCATGGCTAACGCTGCGGTACTGGCGTGAAGTAACAAGTCTCAGTCCAGGTTTGGGCACTGGTTTTGATGCTGCGTCGTGCTGACAGCATCACTCCTGCCAAGCTCCTCCCTGATAATGATGCAGGTAGTTGCTCTTAGGATGAGAAGGAGCTTCGATGTTAGAAACCTGCCATGCCCCCTAAGCTGACCTTGGCAGGCTGTGCACATTAATTCTGTGCTGCTAACTTTGTGGAGGACAACCTACAGCCCCCATATAACAGAAGCTGTTGATCTATTTTTGTCCTTGCAGGCCACCCCATATGTGGGCGTACGGGCAAGACGGTGCAGCAGCCTGGCAGTGCTGGTGAGAGGAGGCTGCTCTGTGAGGTGTGATTTGGAGGGTCTGTTGGGCTGTCACTCCTCAGGGTTGTCTTTCTGATGTCAGAGGGATGAAATGCCACAGTTTGGTGGTATTGTTTCTTCAGACTGGTATTTTCAGTTCCAGGAATGAAACAGAAGTATTTGTTTGTCTGCCTGGCTGTCAAAACAGTACAAGCTCTTGTAGGGCCCAAAGAACACGTAGGCAGGAACTGTTCACCTCCTGGAAAACGTTCTGTTTTTGGGACCAGTTAGTTCTGTTAAGTAAAAATCACTAGCCGCTGACATGTTTGAGTAGTCAATGGCTTAGAGTGTTTTGGAGCCTGGGCACATGGGAAACACAGAAGGAAGTCTCTTGTTTTGGAATAGGTGAGCACCTACCCTATGGAAAGTTAGTTGCCTTGGACATCCTAGAAGCAGATGTTTGCCATGTTACTGGTCATTTCTGGAAATCTTGGCAAAGCTGGTGATGATCCTTTGAGCACGCAGATCACTCCCCCTCCCTGGAACCCTGCATGGGCAGCTGCAGGGCAGGGTAGATGTTGTGTTGGGGCACATCGTTTAGTGGTGCTGATAGGGTTAGGAGAAGGTTGGACTTGATGATCTTAAGGGTCTCTTCTAGCCAAAACTGTTCTAGGATTCTGTGAGTTCAGACTGCAGGTCCCTGCTGTGGTCAGCTCGTGTGCGCAGTCACCCTCTGGCCCCACTACACCGGCCCTAGAGCATAACCCTGGGCAAAACTCCCTTTCCCTTCGTTTTTCATGCATGTTCTGAGACTGACAATGTTCACACGCATTTTAAAGGGAGATTCCAAACCTTGAGAGCTGCAGTACTGACACCCAAGCAGGATGGGACGAATGTCATCAACTAGCTTCCTGAGCACAAGGCTGGGGGAAGGACAAGAACTGAAGTTCCATTCAGAAGAGAGGAGGTGAGGTCCAGGAGAAGGCAAACCAGATCCTGGGCTGCATCAGGAGAAGTGTGGCCAGCAGGTCGAGGGAGGTGATTCTCCCCCTCTGCTCCGCTCTGGTCAGACCCCACCTGGAGCACTGCGTCCAGGAGCCCTTATTACAAGAGGGATGTGGACATGCTGGAGCGAGTGCAGAGGAGGCTGGAGCATCGCTCCTATGAGGCCAGACTGAGAGAGTTGGGGCTGTTCAGTCTGGAGAAGAGGAGGCTCCCAGGTGACCTTATTGTGGCCTCCCAGTATCTGAAGGGGGCCTACAAAAAGGCTGGGGAGGGGCTTTTTAGGATGGCAGGTGGCAACTGATTCTGTGGTTCTATAACTTCTTCCCACTGAGGGCGACGGGGCGCTGGAGTGGGCTACCTGGGGGGTTTGTGGAGTCTCCTTCTCTGGAGACGTTTAAAACCCTCCTGGACTTCGTCTAGGTGATCCTGCTGTGGTAGGGGGTGTTGGACTGGATGATCTTTGGAGGTCACTTCCGATCCCTGATGTTCTGTGGTTCTGAGAAGGGCAGAAAAAAGCCTGAAAACTTAAAACCCAAAATTCTTAAAATGATTGATTTTCTTTCACAAGGTTTGGGTAAAGAGAAGGAGGAGGGAGAAAACATGTGGCTTCCTGGCCAGATCGCAGCAGAGGTACAGCTGCAAAGCTCTGACACTCTTTTCTGAGCTTTCTAAGGCTTGAGATTTTTACTTTGAGTGAGGTTCTCCTTTAGAAGACTTTTCTCCCCTGTTACAACCTGGGGGACTGGAAGGTTTCCTTTTTGCTGTTACTGACAAAACTGGGGTTTAAAGAAGGGCAGGGGAAGAGTGAGATGATATCAGCTTGTCCTAGCGGAACGTTTGCAGCTGTGCTGAGATGCAGCAGCATGCAGAAACCATTACGTGTCCGGTTGTTTGGCAACACTTAAGAAACTTTCTATGTGTGTGTGTGTGTATTTTTTTAAATCTTTTTTTAAAGGTTAACCCTGAAGTAAATCCAGATGGTTCTTTTTTGCACAGACAAGACTCTTCAAAGCAGACCTATAGCTGGAGCCTGGCGGTAGCGCGTTTCGGTTGCTGCCTCCTCCTCGCAAAGCGCCGCGTGCCCTCGATTCCTGCTGACGTCAACGGGCACTGATGCAGCCTTACGTGAGGCTTCTTCGATGGTACCTCCTGTGCATGAGTAGCTGGCTGGGCGTTCCTGAATTTCTCTTGATGCCAAAGTCTTGCTTAATGGCCCCCACCAGAGGCTGGGGCTCCATGGCAGCGGGCGATGCAGACCTATAAAACCAGTGAGACAGGTACTGCCCTCCGTAACCTCCCGTCTGCCCGCTCGCCTCGCCTGCCGGGTGAGGACTGCCAGAAGATAGCGGACGTGTGTTCATCGCTTCATCTCAGCTAGACAGTGCATGTGTGGGACCCTGTCAGCAGCAGCGACCCAGGACTGTGCTGGCTTTGCAGGTCAAATGAGAGGGGCAGCTCTGCTTCACAATGCAAGGGTTTCGGTGTCTGCCAGTTTGAAGCCCAAGGCACATGGGGCACTCTGAACAACCCGAAAATAGGGAGAACTGGAAGGTCCACGAGAAATTGTAGGCTCCTGGCACGTTGCTTTTTATCTTGTTATTTTCTAGTCAATTAGCAAGTGCTCTGTGCAGAAAACAGTCGGTGGTGTTTGTCCAGGTAGTACAACAGGCAGAAGCACTGTTCTATGAGCTTTGGGGGTGGCATTGTCAGGAGGGGAACCTGGGTTTGACCTGGCACGAGTCAGATTTACTGGCTGGTGCATCTCCTGAGCTAGTTCTTGTCTCTGACACGGCTAACAGCCCAGCAGTAGTGGCTGTGTTTATAATGCAGTGTTTGAGGCTAGGGATGAAGCAAGCTCCCTGGGGGCTAGGAGTGAAGGACTCTAGTCCTGAACAAGGCTCCCTGGCCTTCCCTGGGCTTGTGGGGGCAGGATGAAACTTGGACTCTGAAAGGAGTTTTGTTCACTGCTCTGCTTTTTCTCTTGCTGTCAGCAGAAAAAGCGTTCTGGGAGATCTGTGCTGAAGCAGAGAGCAGATCCCAAGGCACAGTAGTGTGGAAAGCAAGGGGCGAGTGCTATCTTGTGACCACCCCTTACCGAGGAGCACTGGCCACAGGAGCAGTCCGGGGCCCCAGGCTGCTTACCTGCATTTCTCCGGGAGCGCTAAGAAGGAGCTCCGTGACAAATCCTCTTCAGAAAGAGTATTGGCCAGCGGCTGGATCTTTCTGTGCTGCTCAGGGCATCCTGATGTGCTCCTGAGGACCAAACATTGGACATCTCCTATTGGTCATCACATGTAAGCTGCTCTGCAAAGAAAGTAGCTTTGCCAAAATTCAGGGTGGTTTTGTCCCACGGTCAGAATCACCTCACAGTAATTGGGATGCCAGATCTCGACTTCAGTGCTGCTGAGAGCCAGAAGCTAGATTGATGTTTGCTGTCATCTAGGTGCAGGCAGTTGTCTGATGGTGGCAGAGACGCACAAACACCAGAGTTGCCAGCTGGTGCCATTAGCCCAGTGTCAGTGCCACTAATGATGGTCAGTGGCAAATGCCTTAAAGGAAAATACATGAAATACATGCTCCCCACAGAAAATCTGTCTAATGTCCCCACTCCACCTCCTTAGACAGAGCTTGGCTGGAAGCCTGAAGCACGAAGTTTTGCAACTTTTCCAGAAGGATTCCTTTTCTTCCAATGTAAATTGTCTCTTATTTATATGACTACCCAATACTCCATGTTCGTTGCCTCCAGCTGTTCTGATAATGAGTTCAGCAGACTAAATAGTGATGATAACTGAAATTTATAGCATTAACCAGTTTGAGACATCCTCCCTTTCCAGTTTTTTCCTAAGCAAGCTTGGGAGACGTTTGCCTGACCACTGCTCAGGTGCAGCTGTTCTGCTGTGCTCTGAACATGTACTCCTGTGGTACCCTATGGCTACAACCTACCGTCTTCCTAGAAGAAATCAAGTCCACTTCACGTCATAAAACCCTGCACGACAGCAAAACAATGCCTCATAATGCACCAGGCATGCTCCCTGCCACCTCAGGGCAAGTGCCTTTTGATGCTTCTTGCTCAGGGTTCGAGCAGGCTCTCTTAAGCTGATAAAGCCATAAATGCTGGAAACGAGGTGCTCGGTTTCAGGAGAAATACAAAAGCCAGACCGAGTAGTTTTGTGAGGTGGGAATAGAATTGTTCCACCGTGAGAGATAGCAAGACTGCCTTAATAGATGGCATTTGAGTGCAGCTGTTTGTGGGTCTTAACTGGTGTTGGCTCACGAAGCGCATACTTAGAAAGGAAATCAGGGCTGGCTAACGCGTGCCCGGGGGCTTTGAAGTTGTCATTATCATCCACAAGCATTGGAACAGGAGATCCTCTCTAGTCCAGCAAGTACTGAGTGAGTTTGGCTGGCACACACATCAAAGGTCTTCCCTTGTAATTTGCTTAAGAGATTAAAAATGAAATATGATGGAATTATTGAGGAGGAGTTAGCTGCTGGGTTTTTTCTCTTGCAGCAGGGAAGAAGAACAATTGAGCGTCTACTCCGGCTGAAAGTGATTACTGAAAAGCTTTCTGACAACCTTGAGCAAAACAGTAGTTGCATCTTGGTTTTACTGACACCAAATGAGCATTCGATATACTGAGACCAGATTGGACCTGTCCAGTGCCAAAGGGTGGCTTGGAGAAGCAAACTTGATGAAGCTCTTTCTGTACAGAACCACAATCTCTAAAGCGGTGCGTTGCTGGACCGTGAAATGTGCTCTGTGTTTGAGCTACCAGAAGTGTTTGACTTCAGAAAGAAGCGGGCAAAACCCAGGGACAGACACTACTGTCCACTTTCCCATCAAAAATTCTTTTTAATGAGGGTCTTGAAGAGGCTGGGTGGCCAGTGGGAAGGAGCTGGTCATGCCACTAAGCCATGTTTGGACTGCAAGATATGAATGCTTCATGACAACTGCGATGTCTGGGACCAAGTGGGCTGTGAATGCTCTTGAGGTGGAAGGAGGAGAGGACTTGCTTCCTGGAGCAGCTGCCAGTAGGAACGCAGAGTGTGGGAAACCCTTATTTTAGGGGTTTGAGGAAAAATAGTGATGAATTTTTGGAAAGGATCCGGAGGTGTTGGCAGACGTCTAGGTCGTGTACGCCTTCCTGTTCACGCACCTTTCTCTGGCCGAGCCAGAGATCTTGTGGAACGACTTGGAGCCTCTGAGCCCATGTTTCTCAGTCAGAAGTAATTTATAAGCTTTGCTAGTTCAATTTTTATGCAAAGTTCCAGTAGTTTCTTGTAAGAAAGTATCCAGTCTCTAGGTGGTCCTGCTGTGGCAGGGGGATTGGACTAGATGATCTTTCGAGGTCCCTTCCAATCCCTAATGATTCTCCCACAGCTTACAACCCACCCACGTGAGCATAACATACTCCCAGTGAGGATTTTAAAGGGCGTTTTTAGCTTGACCCATTGCTTCTCCTTTAAGATTCCAAAGGATCCACATTTCCACAAGGATCCACTCAAGACACTCCCTCCCAGCTGTAACAGTGCTGTTTCCAGTATAGATCGTGGATTCAGCCCCCTGCCTCTTCCTAGCTTAGCACGTGGAGAAGTAACAGCAAATTGCTTTTAAAAGAGCACTAACACAGAGGATCTTCATGTGAGTGAAAATGAACTGGGGGTGACAAGAGATCTGAGAAGTCTCCCTGTGCTAGACAGCAGCATGCACAGGGATGTCAGGAGGTGCCCTGCCACCAGGAGAGGAGGGACAGGGGACAGGACTGGCCACCAGGATCTCTGGCTTGGGCAATGAAACTGGGGAAGGTGGCTGGGTGCTCAGTGAGATGATTTAAAAAATATTTCCAGGAAAAGAGGACTTGGGGCTGAGATGCAGAACGGAGGGTCTTGAGAAAACAGAGCCATCAGCAGGAGCTGCTGCCTGCGGCAGTTACGGCTCTGGGATTTTTTTGTGAGCTGAGCAAGTCTGGTTTTAGAGAGGACTGTGCTGCACGCCAGAGATAAGCGCAGGTTGTACCTACTGGCTTCTCCCTTCAGAAGGGAAGGGAGAGAGTGAGGCAGGGGGAAACCTAAAGGAAGAGAAACTTGTTTCCTTGGAAACAAAAAGGAAGATTACATCATGGGATTCAAGTCTATAAATAGACCTCCAGCAGTGCAGATGCAGAAGAGACTCTCGCTCCTACAGAGAATTTAGGACTGAGATGACCTCCATTTAGACGCTGCTGTCACAGTGCAGGCAGCACAACCTGGTCCTGAGGACCAGCAATAAATTTAGCTGATGGTATGTGACAGTCTTCTCTCAATTAGCTGTAGCACTCAGCTCAGGGGACTGGCTCAGTTGGTGAGCAGAGGTACAATTTCCAGGCTGCTATAAATACTGCCAGTGTCTCCAGAACCCCGCTACGCTGCTGCGGCAGGAATTGCTGGACGCCTTCAGCCTGACCTCTACATCCTTCAGGCAGCCACGACAGGACGGCGAAAAACTCAAGCCCAAATTAATGTCTGTGAGGAGCAACTTGCTCAGAGTAACAGGGCACTTTGGACAAGAGGAGCCGCAGCTCACCGGGGCAAGTCGGGGTGCCCGTCCTCCCGTGGTGCCTGCTACATCCTGCTCCCTACTCCTTTCTCTTTAGCCACCCCACAGTCGCATAACTGTTCTGCTCAGGGGTGAAGCATCCCCTCGCCCACACAGGCAGCTGAGGAAGGTCTAAAGGCTGGCACAGAAGGATAGCGGCGTGGTACCCACCAGGCTACGAGCCTGCCGGTCCAGCCTACTGCAAGCTCACGGTCCCAGCTGTGTTCCAGTGCCAGTGCCTCCCAGTCTGCAAGTGACAAGTGTGGACTGCAAGTGTTTTCTGAGTTAAACTTCTTGGAGAATATGTACATTACTTGTTACCAAACCAAATAACAGTGTTTTTCTTGTATACAGATGGGCTCCTCTGGGCTGCGCAGTGGTTCCTTCTATAAACTTTGCTGTTCGGTGACGTCCAACTTGCTCTCTGCTTTGCAGCCAGACGCTCGCTTGAGCATGTGTGCACAGCCCTGCCAAGAGAATGGCTTCACAACCGGCAATGCACGTGTGTTACAGGCCGATGGAGGACACTCTTCCTTTGAAAGACCAAGCCTGGCATCAATCGTATCGTTACACGGTCTTTCCAGATGCTTAGGAAAAGTCCAATGGAGTGGTTATGGTCCTGTCACCGAGCGATCCCCTGCGAACTGAGGCACAGACTGGGTCCATCAGTCTGTCTGTGATAGCACAGGGCCTGATCAAGTTTCCGCTTTCTGGTGGGAATCATCTCGGTTTGAGTCGGAAGCTTCGTGTGACTGATGGCTCACAAGGGGCTGTTCCTTCCCAAAGGCACCGGAGTGGAAGAGATTTGTTAAATGTCACAACGTCATGGCTGCTGATGGTTGCGCTGTGCGTGCGTGCGCGTACGTGCTTCCCTGGCGCTGTTCGCTCTAAAGCGCAGACAAGCAGATGAAACAGCAATTGCTCCCAGCTGCTTGAGCTCCTGGACATGGTTGTGCCACACCAGCTCTTCCGTCTGGTAGCTTTTCCAGGTCTCATAACATGATATGTGCTCGTAAACCTACTAGAGACTCTCAGTTTTCCTTGGCAGGACAGATGAGGAGGAGGAGGACCAGCAGTTTACGCAGTGGTCAACGGGACAGAGGCTGGTTGGAGGCCTGTATCTAGTGGGGTGCCCCAGGGGTCGGTGCTGGGACCAGTCCTGTTCAATCTATTCATTGATGACTTGGATGAGGGATTGGCATGCACTGTCAGCAAGTTTGCTGACGACACAAAGCTGGGTGGAGTCGCCGACACCCCAGCAGACTGTGCTGCTATTCAGCGAGATCTGGACAGGCTGGAGAGCTGGGCTGAGAGAAATGTAATAAGTGCAGAGTCTTGCATCTGGGCAAGCACAACCCCAGGTACCAGTATAAGCTGGGGACTGACCTGTTGGACACTAGTGTAGGGGAAAGAGACCTGGGGTCCTGGTGGCCAGCAGCATGACCATGAGCCAGCAGTGTGCTCTTGTGGCCAAGAGGGCCAACAGCATCATCCTCGGGCGGATCAGAAGGGGGCTGGTTAGCAGATCAAGAGAGGTTCTTCTCCTTCTCTACTCTGCTCTGGTGAGACCACATCTGGAATATTGTGTCCAGTTGTGAGCCCCTCAGTTCAAGAGGGATGTGGAGCTGCTGGAGAAGGTCCAGCATAGGGCAACAAGGATGATGAAGGAGGTGGAGCAGCTCCCTTATGAGGAGAGGCTGAGGGAGCTGGGTCTCTTGAGCTTGGAGGAGTCTGAGGGGTGACCTCGTTAATGTCTATAAATATTTGAAGGGTGGGTGTCAGGAGGATGGAGCCAGGCCCTTCTCAATGTCATTTAGTGATAGGACAAGGGGCAATGGTTGTAAGCTGGAACACAGAAGGTTCCACATCAACCTGAGAAGGACCTTCTTCCCAGTGAGGGTGACGGAGCCCTGGAACAGGCTGCCCAGGGTGGTTGTGGGCACAGGAACACATCCAGGCGGGTCTTGAACATCTCCAGAGAAGGAGACTCCACAACTTGTCCTTGGGCAGCCTGTTCCAGGGCTCTAAGTACTTCTTCCCCAGTTACTGCCTTCTCCCCAGGAAGAGCAATGCGCAGCTGTTCTGCCTGATCAGGTGGGCTGTTTGGATTTAAGCCACTCTGTAGGACTGAAGTGCATGGCAGGACTGGTTTCTTTGGTACAGTCTTCATTCTTACTTTTATGATGTCCCCTTGGATTATTTCAAGTACATAAGAAGTTAAACACACTTTTAATCAGCGGTGCGTTCTTGTCAGGCGTGGGCTAATTACATTTGTGTCTGGGCAACGAGTTGCTTAGTCTTCGAGTGCGTAGAGCTGGGACAAAGAGGAGAGCAGCGCTCTCTGGCCGGTGGCAGCATTTGGTCTCCCACCAGCTAGGAGATGCCAAACAGCCTCTGCTGGCAGCCGAGCTCTGCCCTGGCAGGGGGTGGCATTTCTTCATGAGAGGAGATTTTTATTCTGGCTAGGGAACGTCTTGCTTGAATAACCTGGGTCACTCGTGTGTGGTGGTGCTTCCAAGCATGGTCACAGCTACAGAAACGCTGGTTGACAGTTATACGTGCGTGCACAGAGGACCAGAAGGGCAAGTCAGCGAGCGGAGCAGAGGCTGAAAAGTAAAGTTAACTTTCCGAGTTTCCTCAGTTTGAATAGTCTCTGATAAAATGCTGTTTTGTGAGAACGGCAAAGAGAAGGGTCTTTGATTTCAGGCCTGGGATCCTGCTGAGCCTCTCTTGTGAATGAGCAATGAAAAGTGGCCATTCATTGCTGACTGATTATTTTTCCCCTTCAATGGAGTGTGGGGAGGAAACCCTCCAAAACCCAAGTCTTCTGTGAGTCCAGCAGACTAAAGGCATCAGGAAACCTCTGGAGGGAAGTAAAACGTTATGAATGGAGAATAAAATATTGGTGGGGAGCAAAAGGGCTGTTGTGTATAAAGAGCAGATGGGAAAACGTTGAGTTTGAAGTTTAAGAGACAAGGATCTGAATCTCATTCAGCTGAGCAGGGGAAGTGGTTTTGGTTTCCTCTCCTTGGAGGTTGGCTCCATCTGATGAATTGTCGAGATGTGCTATAAATGTTTCAGATTTATAGAAAAGGCTTCAGGAAATACTAATGAGCCGCTAAAAATAGATATGATAGGAAAACATAAACTGACAGCAGATCATCCAGCATAACAATAACTTCATAATCACACAGCGATTGCCAACTGAAGACGGGAGACATGGCATGGAAATTAGCCTTTGTTTTTCACATCTGAAAGTTAAAGGAGTTGGAGTGGAAACAGATGTTCTCCAAAACAATGTGTCAGAAGAACTCTCACAACAGCCAATTGTCACCAGAACTGAGCAAATAATTCCTTGCTTGCTCTTCACTAGCTGGTGGTTTTCCAAAGTTGGGTGGAGGTTTTGGAAAGAACCCATTCAGTTCTTTCTTTATTATAAGCAACCTGAATTTTTTTAGCGCAAAAATTACCAGTATTTCAATTTTACAGTTTTGTGCGTCTTGGGTTGGGGATTTTTCTGATCAAAGAACTGTTGGTTCTCCAAAAGCATCCTTAAGGGCTGTGAGAAATCATGCTGGTTGCAATTTTTTGTGACTGTTTTGCTGTTGCTATTTAATATTAGACGAATTAATGAATTGTGATTGTTATGGAATTGTGCTGACTTTGAAAACAAAATCTCTAGTTAATGTTAGAGAGGGGTTTGTAGAGCAGCAACCGCCTTTCAGAAGAGCGTTACACTGGGAACAACGGCAAGTCTTGTCTGCTGCACCAGCAGAGCTGTTGAGATTTCTTCTGGGGGCTCTGTCGGTTGAACACGTACAACAGAGAAACGTTCATAAGCCCGTGATACTGTGATAGACCGAAGGAGCAAAGACTCATAGGATCA
>VXBP01009912.1:0-58771 GCA_013400115.1 Rhinopomastus cyanomelas
CCTGTCTGCCACAATTTGGCAAAGATGATAGATAGAAATGTTTCCTAATTTCCAAACTGAACTTCCCCGGTGCTATTTGTGGCCATTTCCACAGAACAACAATAATTTCATCCTTTAGCTTGGCAGATGTAGAAGTCTGTTCTTACAGTAACTATTGAGACAATAGACAATTTCTACTGCTTTATGAAAATTCTTTCATCTCGGAAAATATAAAGTCAGAAAAGGAGCCCAACGTAAAAAGTGTGATTAATTACAGTAATTACAGTTAGTGGGAATTCCAAGCAAAGAGACAATGCTTTAGCAATGCTAGCTATTCTGCAAGCATGGGAAAAGTACAGCTAAATGTAAAACACTGAAAACAGGTGTATTTACACATGTAGATAGAAAACCCAAGCAAAAGCAACTCCAAAACTGAGAAATCAACCACACTACCAGTGCACAGACAACAAATGTTCTGTCACAGCTTACTTGCCTAAAATCCCCAGACAGACTGGAACAGGATTAGTGGAATCATAACTGGTTATCCTTCTCTAATCCATTCCAGCCAAGAAGATCTGCCTTGCTCGCTCCTGTGCGGATACACAACAGCACATGAAATATTGTGTGCTAAGGCCACTTAAGGCTACTAATCCCACAGTGCTGGGCAGTTTTTATAACTGCCAGCCCTCAATGTATTTTCAACTCTGTTCTACTTCTTAGAAGAGCTTTCCTATGAAATCAGTTTGTTTGATGGTTTGTATTGATCTTGTCCTCTATTTTTGGCTGAGGTCATACTGGTTTTACTATTGGTATTCTATCTACATGGGACACAGAGTCTCTAGTGACAGAAATAAATCCATAGAATCTATAAATCTCATATGTTAAAGGTATTGCTCTTAGCCAAAAGATAGCTTTAGAAAGAATTCCTGCTTACTGGAATACATCTTTCTATCCAGAAGGCTGAGTCTTGTCTTTACTCCTTGGTTTGGAACCTATTTTACTGCCTGAACAAAATGCAATACTAATTATGATAAATATACATTGAGTTGAGTGGAACCAGACTTTCAGTCTCCGGACACAGCAAGCTCTTTCAATCTCTGTATCAACATAGAAGAATCTTTCTTCCTTTTGAACACCGATGAGTTCAGTGTGCACTGTGTTGTAACAACCAGCTCACATACACAGGAATCATGGTGCTGGAATGAACCTTTACAAACCAATTTAATTTAAGACCAGGTGAAATGGTTGTGTGTATCTTTCTTTCAGAGAAGACAGAAATGCCAGCACTTCTGGAGAACTTCTAACTCTGAAAGGAAAACCAGTTTGTTTCTATGAGGTTTCAAAGTACCGTTGATCTGCTCTGGTTTAGACAGTTTTAGCCAATAGGTTTAGAAATGAGAAGAACTCTTACAGAATTCTAAGAAACTGATATTGCCCATTTATACAGTTCAAAGTAATTCACATTGTTAAACTTCAGGATCATGAAGGAGGTATTTCCAAGTTTACTTCTGTGGGTTTAGTGCTCTTTTTCAGCTTGAAATGCTGCCCTGTTTTTTCACATTTTAATAAACTGAGAAAAAAGAAGTCTAGACAACAAAATTTAACTTAAAGATGCCAGTTGTAAAGATACTTTTTTAAAATTATCATTTTCTTGTGGGAGACTACTAGGAGGTGCTAAAAAGGGCAGAGTGTTTCACCACAAAATGCAATGTTCTTCCACTGAAATCTCGGCACATGTAAAGGTTGACATGCTTTTATCTCACACTGGTGATTCATGTTCAGCTTCTGGCTCCACAGACTTGTGCACATCCACTAGTTTAAGTTTAGTTTCCTACAAAACAGGAAATGATCAGTCCCACAGACTCTGCTGTAGGCTAGAACGTGTGAAGGCAAAACTTGCCAGTAAAAACTGAGGCAAAAAAAGTCAGAGTGGCTTCATTTTTTTGATGTCCTTTGTTCTTTGCCCAACTGAGATGTGGATCTGTGTTTTCAGTATCCATTTTTGCTGCCATTGTAGTCATAGAAGCCCTTTTCTTCACCTCTACTGAGTTTTGACTTCAACTATTTAAGCATCTTTCTTGCCCAGGCAATGTCTCTATATTCCTCCTGAGTTGCCTGTTCCTGCTTCTACCTTCTTTATGCTTTTCCACCTGAGCTCAGCCAGGTCTTTTTAATTCATCCACACTGGCCTTCTGCTAAGTTTACGCTATATTCTGCATGTTGAGAGGTGGTTTTTGTGCTTTGAAAAAGCTACATGTGAAGATCAGTCAGCTCTCCTGGACTATTGACAGTAGTAATATCCCTCCCTTCCATATGAACACTGATATCACATCCCCGATTCAATTGTGTTGGGTATACAGCAGCTACAGAAACGCAACTGAATCCATGACAACACTGCATCGGCAAACATCCTGAATGTGTTTGACATTTAAATCTGAAAAAAAAGGCAAAAAAAAAGGGCAAAAAGAAAAGCAGCCCGGCAACGTGCGTTGCTACACTGCTACAGTGATTTTGTTCTTCTCAGGTACGTTGTCCTACAGTATGTCATTTGGAGACTGCTGTTTCAAACACAAACCGTATTACTCTGTCTCGTGCTGTGGCAAAACGCTAACGTGGTGTGAGCGAGTCCTCTCGTGAGCTGAATCTGAAAAGCCGGTTCCACTAGAGGGCTCTCTTTACACATGAAATGAAAACGCGACTCGGCCACGCGGCATCTCCTGCCAGGGCTTCAGCGGCAAAGGGAGGGGATCGGCTTCTATAAAAGTATCGTAGCACGTCAGTATAACGGATAGGACTTCGTTTGGAATACGCCATTAGACTTGTGACTGCATTTGAAATTGGCTCGATGGTCGCAGTCAAAGCACTGTGGTCACCACATTTCTCACTATGAGTGTGGTGAGACACTGGAACAGGTTGCCCAAAGAAGTTGTGGATGCCCCCTCCCTGGAAGTGTTCAAGGCCAGGCTGGATGGGGCTCTGGGCAACGTGGTCTAGTGAGAAGTGTCCTTGCCCATGGCAGAGAGATGGAACTGGATGATCTCTGAGGTCCCTTCCAACATAAACTGCTCTATGATTTTATTATTTTTGGACAGTATCTTGGTCCAAATGACTTATTTTTTAGTCTGTGTACATGACTACTTTTGATAACTTCTAACTGAATTAAACAGCTCACCCAAATTTATATCTCCTGAGGTCAGTAGGAATCAGGCCAAAATTGTTGTCTTATGTGCTCTGCCAATATATTTAAAATGTGTTTGGTAGAGGCTTATTTTCACATGTGCTGGCCTTTCTTCTGTGAGGAAAACACTGCTACCTCCCTACCCGAGAGCCTAAACAATGATTTTACTAAAATAGACCTATGACAAGAAAAGCTGTTTTCATCTCTATCAGTATCCAAACAGCAGCTGTTCCTTTTTTCACTTCAATACTGTTTAAAAACTTGTAAGAAAGAAACATGGACAGTTAACCATCACGTCTACATACTTGCACTGTGCTATCAGGATCAGCTTTACAAGAACACAAGTTGCATTCTTCCATACTGAAAAGAAATAGAGCTATGGTTGTAAAGAAATAGAGCTATGATTGTAAAGAAATAGAGCTTTGGTTGTAAAGAAATGTCGGTCCAAGAAGTGCAGGCAGGTGCTTTTGAAAATCCCAGTGGACTTATACTCCTGTTGCAGACAAAGAAATCCTGCTTCTCTCCCGTAGTAACCAGTCTTCGAGAGATTTGTGGTGAAAACATCACTAATTTATCTGCCTGGAGTGCCTTATTACTTCCTTTACCCAAGTGAAAGCCTGAAGCACTCCCTCTCTCCTCTCCAGTGAGCCCTTGACCTGTGCTCTCTCTTTCTTTATTATTGTCTGCATAGGTTGTAGGCAATCATTTCTCTCCACTCCAGGCCACATTTTACCCATATGTTGCTTTTGGTTCCAACCTTCTTGTTCACAGACCTCTCTTCTTCCAACTGACAGTTTTCAAATATTTTTCTCTTGTTCTCTGGAAACTCTAGTTGCTATAGAGACACCTGATGATTACAGAGACATGACTACCTTTGTTAGAACTTCAGTTGCTATAGCAATGACTGTTGGCTGTGGGTTCAGTGGAATCTGCTAAATGGTTCATGCCCTTTTACACAGAAATACACTTTGTAAAAGCTTCTTTTAATTGTTGTGTTCAGTAATGAGACTGTGAGCCATATAACGTTCTAATTGAAGTCAGTGGGAGTTTTGCCATTAACTTCACTGAGACCACAGTTTGATTCTAATGTGATCCCGTGTGAATAAATAACTAAAGGAATCTACTTTCAGTTACAGTGGCAAAGAGAGTAAAGTACAGTTTTAGTCAGTAGCATCAGAACCTTGAGTCTGTTGCTGTACTGACAGATTTGACTTGACTTAAATGATAATCTCTTTTGGAATATTACAGAAATATTCATTTCTCAGAGCAAAAATATCGTGGTCTTTGGGTATATGTGTGTATGTATTCTTTTAAAGACAGGAACTGCAAACCAAAATGTCATCTTGAAAATTCTTAGATAATTTTTCTTCAAGGTGAAACATTTTCCTATTGCTGCTTTGTGGAAATAGTGACAGAGAGTTAACATTTTCAAGCAAATCACATCACACGTGAGGCGTCCCTACTGAAAAGGTAGACAGAACACTGTTCTTCCAAATGCCATTTTTTCTTGGCAGTATCCCTGAACTTTCCATGACACTACGGGAATGAACACTGAAAAATGTCTTACGGGCAGCTTTGCATTCCAGCTATTTCTGTCTGCTTCAGTTATCCTAGAGATAGTTTTAAAGCTGCAATTAAAAAGACCTATGTTTAATATGTCCCTCCACTTATGTTTGTTTTTTAAGATTATACCCACATTGTGCTGTAGTCACTTGTTTCTTCAGCTGGTGGCCTTTTCATTAAATCTTTACTGTTCTTCTGCTTATCCACTGTTTTTGTGAAACTGTGTGGAAATCTGCTGTGACTTTGTATCAGAAGAATAGAAGGTCTTCTGCTTGATCCCCCATATGTTACAGTTAAGATTACAAAAAAGTCTGATTTTTATAGAATCAGCTCTGCCTGCTCTGACCTGGAGTGATGCTTTCCACACGGCAGAAGGCCATGGCCTCTTCTTATGCTGCCCCCAACCATGGCAGATGCAGCCGCCCAGCTGGAGCACCAGGGAATGCACCCAGCCACCCAGGCTGCAGGCTGTGCCCCACTAGCACACTGGCACTGGAGGGCAGCTGTGAGTTCTCGTGTGGGAGAAGCAGAAGAGTTGCTGCTCTTAGTGATGGAGCTCTGGGAGCTTCTTCTGTTGTCTCCCAGGGGTGCAGGTAAATACATGGTAAGAAAGCTTCCTACCCTGGTGCAGGCCTCTGCTTATTATCCATCATTGACTTTTCAAGTAGCAGTGATGAACTAGGCACAAGAAATCTGACGGAAGTCAAGAGAGACTTCAGGGACTTAAGTCAACTGGTCGAGGGATTGGGAGTACAGATGATGTTCTCTATCGCTCAGCTACAGTGACTAACCCAGAAAGAATGAGAAAGACCAACCAGATCAATTCCTGGCTCTAGCCTGGTGTCAGTGTCAAGACACTGTATTTTTTTGATCATGGGTCAGTTTACATGATGCCAGGCCTGCTGGCATCAGATGGGCACACCTCTCTCAAAAGGGGAGAAGGATTTATGTATGTGACTTGGCCAGGCTCAAGGGGAATGTTTGCAAACTAAAATTTCTTAGGAAGAAATTCCCCACTATAAGGGTGGTGAGGCACTGGGACAGGTTGCCAAGGGAAGATGTAGATGCCTCTTTGAAGTGTTCAAGACTATGTTGGATGGAGTTCTGGGTGACCAAGTGTACTGAGATGTGTCTGTCTATGGCAGGGAGGTTGGGACTATATAATACGTGACGTCCTTTCCAACCTAAGTCTGTATATTGCACACTGAGAAATACCTTGTACTGCACTGCTTTGTTAAAAAAGTCAGTCAGTAACATTTCATGTGACATTTCAGAAGTTATAGGGGATTTTAAAAGATCTGGTCTGAGCACATCTTAAACTGAACTGCTGTCACAGTAGGCAAATAGAGGAATATTGTCCAGCTATATGGGAATTGGCAGATTTATATGGTCTTCCTTAATATTTTTATATTTTCCTTAAAACCATCATTTTATGAAGGAAAAATAGTACAGGTTTTCATATTGAAAGAATTACTTTGAGACAATCCTCAAATATATCACTCATTTTAAATGGATGGGAAGGACCACAAGAATAAACTTTAAACATAAACTTTTCTCTGTAATCAAATCCATAATTAGTGTGATCTGATCAGCCATAAAATATTGATATTCTGCTTCAGCTTGGCTTTTTCTTTCTGTGCAATCTAAATTGAATGCAGACATATTTGTTTTGCTGTTCATAAAGCTTATATCTCCATAAAAATAAGCAATTAATTACTTGTTCACAGAATTACAGAACATTAGGGATTGGAAGGGACCTTGAAAGACCATCCAGTCCAATCCCCCTGCCACAGCAGGATCACCTAGATCGAGTCCACAGGAATGTGTCCAGGTGGGTTTTAAATGTCTCCAGAGAAGGAGACTCCACAACCACCCTGGGCAGCCTGTTCCAGTGCTCTGTCCCCCTCAGTGTGAAGAAGTTCCTTTCATATTTACACGGAACCTCCCGTGTTCCAGCTTACACCCATTGCCCCTTGTCCTATCTTTGGATGACACTGAGAAGAACCTGGCTTCATCTTCCTGATACCCACCCTTCCCATCTTTGTAGACATTAATGAGGTCACCCCTCAGTTTTCTTTCTTCTGAGCTAAAGAGATTCAGGTCTCTCAGCCTTTCCTCATCAGGGAGATGTTCCACTCTCATCATCATCTTTGTGGTACTGCACTGGAGTGTTCTGCCATTCTACTGAGATTCATTATAAAAATTAATCTTATTTCAGAAGTTTCCATATAAAATTAAACATTTTAGGCCTCTATTACTGAATACATTTTTAAATTACTAAATTTTTAAAATATTATATGTATTTTGCTTGAAGAAAGCACTTAAATGTTCAATTTCAATTGTCCAAGCATCTTCATGTTATTGAGATGACACTTGCAATTAATTTTGTTTCCAGCACTCATTTCAGTAAGCAGAAGTTGCTAACAGTACCATTCTTTAATCTTCTGTTGCAAAGCAAATAGAAGTCACTACAGTGTAATTTAATGGGGGCAATATATTTATTTTAAAACTGATACTAAAAATATTGGGTTTTGCAAATAGGAATTATGTTTTTCTTTACTCCCACTCTTTTCACATTATCTGCTCAGCGCTTTTCTGAAAAAAAACACCCAACCAACGAAAACCAACAAAAGAAGGTCAGTGATTATGAAATTGTGAAGGAAGCATTAAAAGACCTTCTGGAATGAAACTACTTTTGAACAAGTCACCACATAGTTTTCCCTCTTGCTCCTCTTGAGACACTGGACATTGTTACAGCTCAGGTCAGTACATCTGGAAAGAAACTGGGAATTGGCCCCAAAGCTCTTTCACGAAGATGCAGAAACAATTTCCTCCAGGACAGTCATTATCTCTTGTAAAGAAAACTCATACAAGATGGACATTTTGTTTCATTGAAACAAATAAAACTTGCTACAGTGAGTTGGTTTATTTTCCTGTCTATGCTGAAGACCTCAGGTTGAATTCTGAGTTGGGTCACAAATGAAAGAGTAATTTTATACCTATCGCCATCTGTTCAGCATCACAACATTGTCACATGTTCTAACATCATTCAGAATGCTACGAAATCAAGGTTACAAAGAGAAGCATCCTTGCCCCCGTAGCAAGATGTAATTATAGTGCTACTTGGGAACACAGCATGATGGTTCATTCTGGTGCAGCTTCACTTATTAAAAGCAGTTTCTCATCTGTCTTGCATCTGAGAAAATGAAATGAGATCACAACTTGCCCCCAAAGCAGTGAGATAACTTATTTGCTACCTAATACGTTATTCCTTAAGCAACAATATGCCAACCAGTCACAGATATAATTTTCTACTTCTTGTTTTAATCCTGCTACAATCTCAAATGTACTTCTAATGCTGGGGAATTTTTCTCCATGAAAATATAATTACATCTTTAAGTTGGGACCATGAAATATTTGCATCTGGCAACAGTGAGTTTGATACCTATAGATAGCTAACTGTGCTACTGAAATCCAACAGGGCTTACAATTACATCACGTAGGTCTGCAAAGGAGGGGCAGGGAAGCAGCGTTTGTAAGACTGTTTTGTGCCAGATGGCACACGATGTCAAAAAAACCTATTTAAGCCCTTGTGTTCTTGCATTACAACCAGCAGATTGTCAGCTGGAGTAAAGTACAGAAAGTATGTAATTTAAGTGACCTTGTCTCTGTAGGAATTAATTCAGAATTGGAGGATGAAACTATTGAAATTTTGACTTGGTGAGGCCATTTCCTTTTTCCTTTTCTTGCAAGATGTATCAGTGATTGATAAGAACTGCTGCAATACTTGCTCTGAAATGGCAATGATTTGTGAACTTGAAAGACATGCCATTTTAATAACACTCTATAATACTGCTTCTCAATCCTATGACCTCAGATATTTAAAAAGAAAGTCCCTTTGGATTGCAAGTTACAAAATACAGCTCTATTGATTTTCATTGTTACATGCTAGAAACCGTATATTTTCAGACTGTGATCCTTAAGTCGCATTTCAGACACAAAACCAGGCTGCTCTGTAATGAATTTTGCAGACTTCCCTGGATAAATCACTTCAGCCTGAAGAGCCAAAGCACATTGTCTCCTACCACAATGTGGACAGTGAGGACCAATCTCTCAGTTACATTCAGGTTCTGTCATTAATTTTCAGACAATTATTTAACATCAGAAAGTGCACTCATGAGGAAAATTTAGGGAGGGTATTTAGGAAGGAAAAAAGCATCTTGCTTGCTGTCCACCAGCACAGCTTGCTTGGGTTCATGCTCTTTATCACGTTATTTCAAAACAGGGAACAATGCTTAGACTATTACAATCATGGCTGCACCTCAGTAGATTTCTGAGAGCCCTACCTTGAATTCAGCAAACATTTGTTGAACTCAGGGCATTTAAAATTAAATACTTCAGAATTGATGAATTGGCATTTTCTAGCTATATACTCAGCAACATAATGTGGTCTTTTATGTAAACCAATAAAAAACCCCAAACATAGAGTCATTTGTCAAACCAGTCACTTTTATTTGTTCCTGTGAACTACTCATTTTCAACCAAAATTTGAGATAAATGAAAATTAAATAAGAAGTTGTATCTCTTCATTTCTTCCAGTACTTAAATTTTAAAACATCATCCAGACTGTTGCTTTCCAGGAAATAAGAGGCACCTTTAAGTTTTTTTCTCTTAATGTTTATACTACAGCAACACTGCAAACATTTTAAAGCTGTCTTTAAGCCTGGCAAACGATCAAGGCTAATGCAACTTATAAAATCAACATGGAAGTGTAGTTGTCTCCTGAACAGGAAACAGGTAAATAAAAAAAAAAATCCACCTTTGAACTTACATCTTTTTGAGTGCTTTATGGTACAAACAAGACAAAGTATTAGGATAGAAATTGCAAAATATATCTTACTGACAATCCTGTCTTCATTTCTGCCCTAATGCTTCATCTTGACAAGCAATGTTGCTGTAATTTTTATTTTAGTAAGCAATTAAACAAAAAATGAATCATGGCTTTTAAAATATATTTGTTTGTCTTACGTGTCTAGACCTTTTCCAGTTAATGAAAGTCTAGACTATGCTGTGAATTAATGAACAGGAGAAATACCCACCTAACCTCTGCCTCAGCAAAGCATTATCCTGCAGGCAAAGGCAGACTGAAGAACATGAATTTCAACTAGGTTTGCATTAAGTTTGTGCTTTCTAGTTGTAATAGGTAATCTATAGAAAGTAAAATTATTTCAATGGGAGCTCTGATTATGGTGCACTTTTTGCACCTGTATTTGAGTGCAGGTGACTACATTTTGCTCACCAGCATAATACATTAATAAATATGATGCCAATAGATTATTAGATAAGATACCAAAATTCTGTGTAGCATTTTGCTTTGCCCTTTTTCATTACTGTATCCCAGTTATAAATTCTTCAGGGTCTTCAACAGAACATGGACAATGTTATAGTAAAAAAAATTTAACAAGTTTTATTAAACACAAACAAGAAATAGATAGAAAAAGGGAAGAAAAAAGCCCCTGTAAACTACCCGTAAAGGGATCTGTCCTGCTGCCACACAATCACAACAAGCCAGCAGTCATCTGGAATTGTGAAAAACCTAAGAAAGAATTCTCCAAGATGAACAGAAAACAGCCTCCCCAGCTGCCTTTTTTCCTCCCTTTAACAACAGAGGGTTGGCAATAAAACCGAGGGTATGAGGACAAAATTATACAAAAACTGAATCATAAATGAGTGAATAAAAATGCAGGGAAGGAAAGTTAGAAATTATCAGGGCAAGGATGAAAGGGCGTTATCTTTTCACCAAGTCCATGTGGTGCGATAGAAGCAACAGATAACAGCGTCTGGTCTATATGCTGACTCAGGGAGCAAAGAAAGAGGCAGTTCAGCCCTCTTACTGGCCATTTATAGTGCCATATAATATCTGTAAGATGTAGGTTTTCCCACTTTTAGACGACTGTTTCTGTTTCTGAAAGGGTAAACCTTAACACCTTTGACTATTTTGCACATGGTCCTGTACCCATGTTATCGAAGAATAACCTGCCCATATAGCATTTTCTAAGCTCATGGCATATTGTGTCTGCTTCTAGAAGTGATAACACTTGGTGCTTACAGTGACTAGAGGTGTTGGTACGCGGAAAGGCTCTTGTTCCTGTGAGGACCTAGATCACTGTTAAGTCCTGTGTACCGTGTTGGAAGTAAAGTAAATTACAGGTGGCACCTGTGGAGAGGAGAAGTCAGGGCAGGTGACCCTAAACTGACCAATGAGATACAACATATTTGGTAAGAAGCTTGGAGACTGTAAGGGTCAAGTCTCTCTTCTTCAATGTCTGAGTGCTGAGGTTGAGTCCAACATTTTTGCCTTCAGTCTCAATCTGTGCATTCCTGAATCCAGTTCTAGAACTGAATTTCTGCATCTGGATTCCATTGGCTGCTGCGACTAGCCTGGGATTTCCCCAGTGTCTGCATCACTGGTATATTGCCAGCAACTGGGGTAGGTTCAATATCAGTTTTTTATGTATTTAATTTTTATTTTAATTAAAAGTGGGTTAGTTTTCTTTCCCCATCTCTCTTTTCCCCTTTCTTTTTCTCTTTCAGAAGGGACAAGTGTTAATAGAGAGTAGCTGTAACTTGTTTGGCGGCTGGTCTAGCCTCAACCCTTGAGAGAGGTCAGTTTAGAAAAATATTTCCAGCTATACAAACTGAGTACAGCTTCTGCAGACAAATGGGTGCTGAAAGCCACAAATGTACTGTGGGCCATCATAACAACTTTTTATGATAGAAGAGACATCTTTCTGGACTATTTAAGCTGAATTTGTTGTGGCCCATATAAGCCACAGTTCTGTGAACCCAACCAGCTTTTCTGAAAGTATGGGGCATGATTAACCATGATACTCACTACTCTAGAATCTTTATTATGAGGTCTGCAAACATGTAAGTGGAACACCTCCCTTCTGAGGAAAGGTTGAGGGACCTGGGTCTCTTTAGTTTTGAGGAAACCTCATTAATATCTATAAATATGTGAGGAGTGGGTGTTGGGAGGATGGAGCCAGGCTCTTCTAAACGTCATCTAGTGATAGGACAAGGGGCAATGGGTGTAAGCTGGAACATGGGAGGTTCCATATAAATACCTGAAGGACTTTCTTCACAGTGAGGGTGACGGAGCATGGAACAGGTTGCCCAGGGGGTTTGTGGAGTCTCCTCTGGAGATGTTTAAAACCCGCCTGGATGTGTTGCTGTGTGACTTGGTCTAGGTGATCCTGCTGTGGCAGAGAGATTGGAGTAGATGATCTTTTGAGGTCCCTTCCAATTCCTAATGTTCTATGATTCTATGTAGGCCTTGTTTATAGTGCTTATCTCCAAAGCAGAGTAAGCACTTTATGTTTTTCCATATGCGAAACTGTTGGCTGAAACAAAACCTAATTGGCTTTTATGTTATGCCTAACAGATAGTAATTTAGTACTTACTTTTCAACAACACTTCGGTAGCGTGTTAAGCAGGTGTTCGTACAGAACACATCCATTTTTCTCCTTGTGGTATATCTAATGTTGTAGCATTCAAAGACAGACTGTATTTTCATGAGTTTCTTAGTTTTCTAGACCAAAAAGGATGAGTAAATCATCCAGTCTGGGGTTTCCTACATTGCATAAAATGAAAGCTCAGACAGTTACCCCTTTATTAAGCTAAATCCATGAAACAAGTCAACCCGTATAAAATCCAATTCTGTAATTCTGCATTGGAAAACTCTCAGAATCACAGATTTACATGGGTTGCACAAAATGTCTGAAGATCATCTAGCTGACATTTCCAATAAAGTTATGTCCAGTTTGGTTTTTTTTTTCAGCTAATTTCACATGGCCCCAGTCCTGCCCTTCTAGGTTTGTTATCAATTTGATATAAGACCTTGGGACAGGAGTGGTATGGTTCTCCTGTACATCACACACAATGGGAACAAATTACACCTCCATGCTCAGAGATGATGTCAGCTTTCAATGAATTGGCTAGTTAGTAGGAATACAGAGTGTATTCCACCTCTTAGCAAGTGGGCAACATTGAAAGAGGACTCTGTTTCCAAAACATTTTGATTGTTTTATTGAGTTTTTAGGAATTCTCATGGATTGCTTGACTAGGAAGAAATTTAAATTTTAAAAAAGCCTGCCTGTGTTAAGCCAATGGACAATTGTTTTAGAGATCTGTTTCCTTGCTGGAGACAAGTTTCTCATTTATAGACAAATATTCAGAATGGATTTGTTCCTAAATTAATCTCTCCCACTGGACAGCTTAGAATTTTCTTAGCTCCTGTGAAGTCATGGTGCGGATTCTGGTCTGAATAACGTTTTCAATATTTATAGAAGACCATACACTCCTTTTGAGTTGTATTTTCCAGGAAAGAGTCAGGCAGACTTTTTCTTGAAAGCATGGCCCTTACAATTTTTTAAAGATCCACATCTCTTGGTTTGATTTATTATCTAGGTTGTGCATTTAAGTCTTCTCTTTCATGTAAGAGTAATGGAACTAGTTTGGTTTTATCCACTGTTGTAAAAGTCTCATTTCACCTTTGAGAGGACTTTCTCTATTTTGTGAAAATCAAAGCTTTAGTGTTAAAGCAGAAGAAAATCGACTCTTTTTAGAAATCCTGTTCTCATTGAGCTAGTGGAACCTTCCACACCTTTTAAAAATACCCTTTACTGTTTGTTGCTTTAACACACATTTTCTTGGTGCTCACATATATCAGATAGGATTGCATTTAAAAAGTGTGGTTCATTTATTATTTACACTTGAACCTTTAAGGAATTAATATTGATGCATCTGGAACACTGCGGTAGTTCTGACAACAACTGAGATGTCTGTGATCTCAGCTCTGACCTAAGCAGGAAGAAACGATGTGGGAAGAGTCTCTGCAGGAAAAGAAGTATCCTTAGTTACAGAGAGGCAATTAGTGAATCATGGTTAACACTTCCAGTGTTTAAGCCTTTACTTAGTCTAATCTTGGTTGCATCGTTTCTCTAATTAGAAGCCAATTTTGAATCACCACTACCTTGGCAAAAATTCTTTAAATGGTGCACTCCCTCTACTACAGTTATTCATTCACTTCCTTGATTTTACTTCTAACAGAGTTTGCAGTGTCATGCAGAAGCTCTGCCTAAAGGCACAGCTACATCGACAGCCCTCATCAAACCCACTGAAGACTAAACAGCAGTGGCACCTTTTTTTACCTCGTTTCAGAGTTGCTTTTTAAATTATTTTGATAAACTTCTTGAGGCTCAAGAGATTCCTTTAGATTAAATATATTTTTATGAAAAAATGGAAAGCAGTGTTGGGCCAAGTTTCAAGAATGTTCAATTGGTCAGGCTCCAAAGGAAGGAGGCCTTTGGGTTGTTGGGGTTGCATCCCCAAAGGGCACCACTAACAGGGAACACTTTATATTGTTTTTCAGCTCTTGACCCTCAAAGAGGAATCCAAACTCCTTTGTTAGGGCACAGAAGGGATGTCTGGTAAGCAGATTTATGGACAGATGTATTGTAATCTAGTAGATGTGTCCTTTATTTATTGACTTGAGTCACTCAGGTGAAACTAGTTAAAGGATTGCTTACTGATGTTTTCAATTAAGAGACTAAACTTCTAAGGCAGTTTCCCACAGCATTTTTCTGGAGAAACTGGCTGCTCATGGCTTAGATGGGCATATGCTTTGCTGGGTGAAAAAACTGGCTGGATAGTGAGGCCCAAAGAGTGGTGGTGAACGGAGTTAAATCCAGTTGGTGATCAGTCACAAGTGGTGTTCCCCGGGGCTCAGTAGTCTTGTTTAACATCTTTACCAGTGATCTGGAAGTGGGGATGGAGAGCACTGTCAGTAAGTTTGCAGAAAACACTAAGCTGACTGGGAGTGTTGATCTGATTGATGTCAGAGAGGATCTACAGAATGATCTGGACAGGCTAAAATAATGGGCTGAGGATGACTGTATGAGTTTCAGTAAGGGCAAGTGCTAAAGTTCTGCTCTTTGGCCACAACAACCCCCATCAACACTACAGGCTTGGGGGAAGAGTGGCTGGAATCCAGCAGAGAGGGATCTGTGAGCACTGATTGACAGCTGATTAAATATATGAGCCAGCAGTGTGCTCAGGTGGCCAAGAAGGCCTCCTGGCTTGTATCAGGGATAGTGTGGCCACAAGGACCAGAGAGAAGTGATTTTTCCGCACTCTCTGTGCTTGGCACTGGTGAGGCTGCACCTTGAGTACTGTGTTCAGTTTTGGCTCCCTTGCTCCAAGAATGACACTGAGGTACTGGAGCATGTCCACAGAAGGACAATGAAGTTGGTAAAGGGTCTGAAGCATGTGTCATGTAAGGAGTGGCTGAGGGAACTGGAGTTATTAACCGTCGAGAAAAGGAGGCTGAGGGGAGACCTTATCACTCTCTACAAATCCTCTCAGGTGAGGATCTGTCAGTTCAACTGAGTGGTGAGTTATAGGACAAGAGTTAAATGCCTGAAGTTGTGCCAAGGGAAGCTTAGATGGGATATTAGAATTTCTTTACTGAAAGGGTTATCGAACACTGGAATAGGTTGCCCAGGACAGTGGCTAGAAAACCCATCCCTAGAGGTATTTAAGAGTCTGGTAGACATAGTGCTTAGGGATATGGCTTAGTTGAGGACTTGTCAGTGTTGATGGTTGGTCTTGATGATCTTTAAGGTCTTTTCCAAACTAGGCAATTCTGTGCTATTAGAGGTGTCACTTTTGAAATGCTGATGTCTTTTTTTTCAGATTAAACACATTAAAGTTGAGAGAAGAGACATTGCAATCTTTAACGTATATATGCAACAGCCATGAAAAGCAAACAGCTGCTGTTGTGGAACACAGTTACCATAGCAATACATTCCCAAAGTCATTTAGAGATTCTTTTATAATAATAGCAGCTTTAGATGCAGAATGCAAAAGTTACCAATAGCATTCAGGTGCTTTCTTGTCTTACAAATTTTTGGTGTTTATGATAACTTTATTAACAGAAGGAAATTCAACACTGAAGGAACGTGACAATTAGAGAGTGTGAGCATCCAGCCAATTCCTTAGCCACCTAGTGGTCCATCTGTCAAACCCATGTCTTTCCAATTCAGAGACTATGTTGTAATGTGGAACAGTTTGCATAAGTCCAGGTAGATCATGTCAGTTATTCTTAACTAATCCACTGATGACTCCATAATGGAAGTAGATGCTGTCTTTAAAGGACAAAAATAATGAACATCCTTAATGTATACTTGAAGGTGTGATAGAAACAAGAGAAAGGAAAACTTTTGCAGCTTTTGATATTTGACTTCAGTGCTATAATCAGCAAATGTGCACATCATCATGATCAAGCACATTTGTGAGATGTTGATTCAGCAAAACAACTTACAATATTATTCAGCTGTTCAAAGTGTGTAATACTTAGGTGGCAATTAAAGGGAAGAAGAAATTGGGGAAAACTGCCAAATTACTCGGGGAAAAAGTCTACAGAGACGGTATTTCTGTGTTACACTGCAGCGTCTACACCATGTTATGTGCACGAAAATTTTAAATTAAAAATGTTATGAGTATTTATGAAAAATGCAACCTTCTTGCTTTTTTTTTTTTTGCTGGCACTCTAAACGATAACTTGTATTGTACAAATACAATTAAAACAGCAACTTACTTTAACAGTAAGCAACGTGTCCTTGGACAAATTCAGTGTTCCTTCTTGGTCTCTAAAGACAAGTGGGGTGATGATTAGCTGGTCAGATGTTTACATAACCCAAACATGCAGCTTTCTCTAGGTATGTTCTCTTTTCTGTAACATAACAATTCTGAAAGATACCTAAGGGTACTGAACATTTGCCCAAATCTCTGGATATTCCCCTACATAAGAGGATACATACTCAGAAATCTCAGGTATGCTCAATGCGGCCTGTGACACATGCTTCTAAAAGATACATAAACTCTTGATCATAAATGTGTACATATGCATATGTATGTTTGGACTACACGATCATGAAGGTCTTCCAACCTAGGCAATCCTATGACTCTGTGCGTAACTTAGAAGTGTTCTTCCTGGCATGTTTCAGACTCACCTGGGTAAGTCAAAATGGTTCCTATTTTGCAAGTAGCATTCTGTTTCTGAATGTGGGAATGAGTCTCCAGACAATTAAAATAAAAGCAACAAAAAGGATACTCGACTGTTTTGCAGACCTGCAAAGCCTTTCAGATGGCTATCATTTTGAACAGCTTCTTATTCTGTAGCTTGAAATAGAAGAGCCCACAGTGAAGTGCCCTAGTAAGTCAGTTTGTTGTCAGATGAGTTGCTGGATTATTTTTTCATTCTCAACTGCTTAAATTCTGGGCGTTTGTTTGCTTTCTCATCATGGACAGAAAAGGCCTGGATTTGAGTCTTCTTTCCAATCAATACACTATGTAATTTAGTAAGACGTCTCTGTACCTAAACAGTCTGAGATTTTCATAAAGCCTCTTGATGCCTCTGAAAACAGTGGGAATGTATTGTTGTGCGCTTACATTGAAGGTCTACGCACATGTCAAGTATTTAAAGAAATAAGACATTAATCTTGCTTTTTAGTTTCTCTTTGCTGCTGTTCTGCCTTAGCTCTAATGAATGGTTCTTAAACTATGGCCAGCCATGGAGAGGCTCTGCAAGCATTCTGCACAGGATGGTGGAGTCCTCATTCAGCTTGGACTGCCACAATCTGCACATTCTGCTCTCCAGAATCAGGATGAGATGAATGCATTCCAAAGGATCAAGTGTCCTGGTTCCTCGACAAAATCCAGACATCTAGACATTATCAGACATACGAATTGCCCCTGCCAGCACTGAAACTTTAAACTGGAAAACCTGTCCTGTGGCCTCTGGGAAACAAACTGGTTTGTTCAGCTGGGGTAACCAGTTTTGTTTTTAAGCTACACGAGAGGTGTACAAGGTGTGTTGCGCGAACCTCTGTTCTGAACTTTCTTCCTGACGAAAAGCACCCAAACCTGCATACCAAAGGCTCCAGCCCCAGCGGGCTGCCGGCACCAGGCCGGACTCTACCGCCTATGGGCGTGCCAGGCAGCAGCCGGCAGCCGTGGCACGGCGCTACCGCTGTGTGAGATGCCACTGAGCGGTGGCTCTGACCCATGCCACAGCACCTGCACCGCGACGGTGACCCAAGATGGGTGCAGGGAGGGGCGATGGAGACTGCGCTGGTGGCGACAATGTCGATTCCCGCCGGACGCTGTCCTGGACCGACCCTGTTCAGGCCGCGCCCCAGCTGTGTCTAGAGTAGCGCGGCGGAGGCAGACAGCTCCGTTCCCTGCCCGCGCCGGTAGCAGCTGCAGCTGAGGAGGCGAGTGGGCTACGCACCCTGCCCCGCCCACCTCCTCCGCGCGCGCAACGGCCTCGCCCTCCACCCGCTACTCCGCGAGCGTGGCCGCCACTCCCCACGAGCCAAGGTGGGCGTGGCGCAGCTGGTTGCGTCACGTCACGTGTAACCAACCGCCGCGACAGTCTGCGCTCGTGAGAGGGCTCCTCCCCGGGGAGGGCGGGGCAGTAACGGGGGAGGGTCCCCGCGGCAGCGGCGGGAGCGGTGGCGGCGGGGGCTCCTCCTCGGAGGCGGGGCCTCCCGGGCCGGCGGGCTGCTGGCGCCTCCCCGCTTCCCCTCCCCACCCCCTCCCCGCCGTCCCTTCAGTAAGTTGGCTGCCTTTTATCGGGCGAGCAGTGAGGCTAGGAGTTTATTGGTGCCGGAGCCGCGGCGGCGGGGGCGGGGAGCGAGCGCGGTGGAGGGTGGGGGAGGCCCGGCCTGGCGCGGTCCGGGACGATGCTGCGGCTGGTGTCGCTGAAGTTGGGGCGGTTGTACCGCTACGTGAAGCTGGCGGTGCTGGGCAGCCTGGCGGCGGCGCTGGTGCTGAACACGCACTCTCTGCTGGCCTCGCTGCAGCGCAACGAGCTGTCGGAGCGGCGCTTCCTGCAGCTCAATAAGTGCCCGGCCTGCTGGGGCACCAGTTGGTGCCGCAAGTTCCTCAACGGGCAGCTGCGGCTGGAGAGCTGGGGCCGCCTGCGCCTCTTCGACTTCTTCAACGTCAAGAACGTTTACTTCGCGCGCTACGGGGAGCCCCGCGAGGGCAGCCGCCGCGTCGTCCTCAAGCGCCTGGGTTCGGCGCAGGAGCTCGCCGACATAGACACCAAGATCTGCCGCCGCGCCACCGGCAGGGGCCGCTGCGACCTGCTGCAGGCGCTGCACGCCACCGAGTTCGCCAGCCTCAACGGGGACGTGCGGCTCCTCACCCCGGACGCCGTGGAGGGCTGGTCGGACTTGGTACACTGCCCCTCGCAGCGTCTGCTCGACCGCCTGGTCCGCCGCTACGCTGAGACCAAGGACTCGGGGAGCTTCCTGCTGCGCAACCTGAAGGATTCGGAGCGCATGCAGCTCCTCATCACCCTCGCCTTCAACCCGGAGCCGCTGGTGCTGCAGGTAAGCGCGCCCGAGCCTGGAGGCCCGGGCTGCCCGAGTGGGCGCCTGTCGCCGCTTGCTCTCCTTGGTGCTGCACAGTCGGCCCGGCCAGGCCCGGGCAAGGGGGACGCCTTCCCAGCCGAGTGCGCGCCGTGGGCCTTTCCTGCGCCTTATTCCCTGTTGTGACACTCTAGTGTTTGCCCTGCTGCCACCCAGCTGCGTCTCAGGGGTCCTGGGAAGGTGGGCTCGGACTGAGTCCTCTGCTAGTGTCACTAATAATGGCTTAGGTGCCAGCTGGGTGGGCTGTAGACGGGTCTCTGTCCCGAGTTTGATCTCAGTCTCCTAGCTTTTCTTTCTTCAGTGAGCTTTACAGGTTTGTTGTTCGCCCGTCCCGTTCCATCCCAGCACCTCCGGTACTGCTGTGTCTCATAGTTTTATCTCGTTGGCCATACTTGCCTTTCTCGCTTCAGTATGGAGCTTGCGAGCTACGAGAGAGAGCACCGTTCCGCAGGAAGCATGGCAGAGTGGCATGCTGCGGGCAGATGCTTTCTAGTACATGTTTGCCTTTTTTACGGTTAAATATTAAGCTGTAATCCTGTGGCATCTCCCATAACACACATATTCCTAGGTATTTGTGAGAATCCGTGGTTAGTTTTTTAGGATCTAGTTTATTAGAGAGTGAGTAGAGACTTTGTGGTTTCCTTGTAAAATCTTGGCTCGTCCTGTGACATGTTATTTGTGAGCTAAATGTAAGCTTTGGGGTTTATGTTGGTAAAAATGAGAAATCAGGTATTGCATAGCCTGAAAATGGAATGACAACTAACAGTTTTCTTTTTCCTGTGGTTATGTACTTTATGTCCTTTAATTAGTAGGTCTGTTTATGTGTGCAGACCAGAAATTTGTGCTTTAACATGGTATACAGATTTTCAGGTGAAAAGCTTGTGGGAAACTGTTGTATTGTGTGACACTGCTCAGTCACTTCTATTGCAGATCTGTTTACACTCTGCATTTTGGCTCTTAACCCTACAGAGGGTGAGTTTGGACTGGGAATTATTTTGTCTACATAGTCGACCCCCCTTGCTTTTATCCGATGTATGATATAAAGACCATATGTAAATACATTGAAAGAATCACTGTGTGGTTAGTGTTAGAAACATCTGGTGTCTCTCCAGTGAGAGACTACGAAATAATGCTCAAAAAGCAGTGCTGCAGACTTTCACCTACAGATTAATATCTAGATAATCTGAACTTCTTTAAAAATATGCTAAAAACATGTAGCATGCCTTCTGCCCTTTCAGGGTCTCCATGTAGAGTTCTTATGTTTTGCTTTCAAAATAAGTTTCCAGTTTGCTTCTCAACAGACTTAGGACACAGTAGTCTCTTGCATTTTGCTGTATAATTGCTTCTGAGCACAGTGAATAAGGAAACTCCACTTAAATAACAAAATCAAACCTGTTTTGGTTTGCTGAATATATTTGGATATTATTTGAGAATTGACTTGTTTTGACTGCGTTTCTTACAGCTTCTAGTTCTGGTTTTGACAAGTTTGGTTCCAACATACTGAACATAGACCTAGATGTCCAGAAAACAGTACTGTATGTTTTTTCACAGTTTGTGATGCCAGTATATTCCTTGCAGATGAAGAGTATGGCACAGTTGCAGCATTTACTAACGTGGAGTGAATCAAAGGTAGTAGGCAGCAATGGTTGATTTAAGAGTCTTTAATTCATGTCAGATTCTTGATGAGCTGTGGATGAGCCCTAAGGCTCTCCAAATCTGTCGAAGAGATGAAAATACTTGGACATGAACTTAACAAGTACTTTGCTTGCCATTTATCTTAGCAAAGGCACAGCTGAGAGCGAAGCACGTCAAATTGGTGGGATATAATGCAGTCTTTACCAGTCCAGAGTGTGGTAAAATTGTCTATGACCTCTTTATCAGATCAAAAGTGTTTTGTAGATTTTGGTGAACACGCGTATTCTGGAAAATAGTTTGGGGAACTTCCAGCTAGCTCTGTTTGTTGAAACACTTTTGATGAGTACTCTTCTGTAGAATACATTAACCTTGGTAATGTGTATGTAATGTATTTTTGTTTGAATACCTTACCTCAGTTTGGTATGAAATATCTTTGATGAATCTGCACAAATGCTTCTCATTTGCATACTGTCGTGTACTACTCCATTCTTCGTCTCTACCTGAGAAAAGCCTAATTCTGTGTTACACTGCTATTGCAACATCAGGAAGCAAGGCATTCTTCATAAGAAGCTACTTTTCAGAAGTGGTAACTGACAACTGATACCTTTACTTGTATTCACACGAAAAATTTGTGAAACATCTTGTGATCTAGTATCTGATATAGTATTGATGAAGGCACATATTGGCATGGGAATGAGACTTGTAGGCTTGTTCTAAAAATTCTTTGCTTCCAATAAAGAAAACCTGCACAATGGTATATGAAGAATCAGATCTTAATTTAAAATAAGTAAATTAACTGATGTGTTTAACTGATGGTGTTTGTCACTGGAAAGCAGAAGGAAAAGTATTGCTACTTTTTGCCTTGAGCTGTTAATGAAACACTACTGCAACTGTTTAAACCACTTATTCATAGTGGTTTTGGTTTAGAAGCAGACAAAACTTCTAAACTCTTACCTGTTCAGTGCGTTAAAGTTCTGTGGGGTTTTTAGTTAAGTTAGAGGAACAGCCAAATGTTCGTGGCACTGAAGTAAAAGTTTGATCTTAGATCAATAATGGAAAACTCACTATAAATACTAAAGCTAGTAGTCATTTGTGTATTGTAGGTTTCTCTGTCAGCGAGTGGGATTTTAGCTTGAAGATTACTTCTTACTGTATTGTTTACAAACTGTGTGTTGTCACAACTGATGTACAGGTGTTGCTGTACAAATGTTTCAGGTGGGTCACGATACACTTTTGTAGCTGTTGTCTGAATGGTAAAGGGTAAAGCAGCAGAGTTTTGTATAAATTTTCTGAATCCTAACTGAATATTTGTATTTCTTATAGCTTCGTTAAAGTTCTTTATCCACATTTGTTAAACAGTTACATAAGTGTACTCAGTGAAAAATTCAGCCTCTTTCACCATTTTACTTCATGAAACAAATGGAAGGACAGCTGCATTATTATTCAGTACAGTCTACATCTTGCTAAACAAGTCAGTAATTAAATCCTCTTACACCTTTTTTTTTTTTTTACACTGAATTCACATTTGAATGAAACAACCTATATGGAAGGGTTGTGTTTTTCAGTAAAGTGTTTGTATTTCTCCTAAGATCTTCAGGTTAACTGTAAAGATAGTTTACATCTGTCCTGGTGAAACTGACGTTGTGATTCAGTTCTGTGAGGAGGTTTGGAGATTCTGTAGTTGTTACTGAAGTTTAGGTGAAGTTGACTTGCAGTAGTGCGTCTGGGCTTTGTGCTGGCTGTTCTGGTGTACAGTGCTGCTAGATGCACTATTAAAATGATTATGCATTTGCTTTGCTTTCAATGCAAACATGAAGTCTATGCACAAACTTTACTATTAAAAGTAAATAAAATGCTTGCAAGTAATGTGGAGTGTTTTTCAAACTGCAGAAGTAATATGTGAATTATATCCAGAGTGCATTAGTGGCATTTTGTTTCAACATCTAGCTATTAACAGCCTGTATAAAATGGAGATTCTTGGAGTGATGGTAAACGTTTGTATCATGTATGTAAACTAAAAATCTCAAAGACTTCTATTCTGACTCTAAGAAAAAAAAAATCCAACTTATTTATGGAAAATAGCAGTATTTGTGAATTTTTAATAGATTGTACAAATCACCCTTCCCTCACATACGTGTTTAGCTTTCTACGTGCTTAAGCTTAGTGTTTGTTTTTCTGACAGCTTCAGATTGTTGTTATTCCTTGTGGATCAAAAAACCCCCAACATCCGTAACATGATTGCTCTGCATCAATCTGTTGCCACATAATCCAAAATTCTTCACGGGGGTATCTGGTTATATTATGGGAAGAACAGTAGTTGACATCTGGAAGCATGTATTGAAAATGAGATCTCTTTGAAATAATTTCTTGTCTAGAGTTCACTCACAGTAGCAATTTAGCCAGGTGTCTCACAGAATTATTTTGCTTATCCATACATAACTCAGTTCGAGGTCCCTTCCGATCCGTTATGATTCTATGATTCTGTGAAAAGTCAATGGTCAAATTTCTTTGCCAGAGATTTATTTTTTCATCATACACATATACTATGGCTCTAGCCATAGGTTATTTTCTGTAGTTCTATTAAAAATACAGTGGTAGAAGACCAGCCATTTTTAATATTTGTTGCCTTTCAAACTTCCTCAGTTTGGTATTTGCATTACGCCATTCCTGTGCTAAATATTCGTTACCTGTACTTCCTCATAAATCCTCCAGTAGACTTGTATTATTTTAGTCTTGCTGTGTGCATTTACTGGCATTTTTATATACTGAACAGTATTCAGTGTGTAGTATTTTAAAATATTGAATGCTTTCCTCTGATGTTTCTGAAAATGTAAAACCCAGTTTAAGTAGTTGCTAGTCGTGTTATCTCTAGCTACTTTGAGATGTTTTGATTGTCTGCAATTACATTTAGTATTTAATTTTAAAGACTCCCTGTAGACTGCTGCAGATAAAATCCAGAGTCCTTCTCAAATTACTTATGTGCAGTTGGTCTACTTTTTTGCTTGAAGGCTAATTTTACTTTTTATGGTAAAGGTAAGCTAGGCTTAAAGAACATGTTTCAAGTGCTACTTAATGGATAAATTGATTTTGTTTATCTTTTCAGGTCTTAACTTTAAGCAAAGTTCTTTTTCTTTTTTTTTCCACAAATCATTTGACTGCCACCTGTACAAAAGGTAATTCAGAAAGCAGAGTTTAAATTTTAGGTGTTGAAGTGAGCCTTTGTCTATCTTGTTTCCTGTTTTATGGACTTTAAAGTATGTAAAGGAGATGAATTTTTGTCTGTCTCTAAATTTCCATGGTGGTGCATGTTTTTTTAAAAAGAAAAAACCCTATTTTTTTGAATTTAAATTAAGTAGCCCCATGTTGTATAAAAATTGAAGTTATTTTTTGCAGTGATATACAAGTGTACGTATTGGGTGAGAACTGACTGGCTTGTGTTTGTCATGTTATCGTACATATTGTGACATATACATCATGGTGAATGACTGTCATAATCGGAGACTGCTGAGAAATCACTATAGAGACTTAAATGGAAACCCTCCTGATAAATTGTAGCTATTCTAGAGTTTCTCAGTAACACAAAAAGTTTCCTCACATTTCAAAACTTGGAATAGCAATTGCCCATTTGCTTTTGGTATGTCTGATATAGAGGGGGGAGCTATGTTTTGCTTTTTGGAATTAAGTAATCAAGGCTTTTTAAAAAATATCTTTAATTTTCTGAAGTAAGAGTAGGCCATCTCTGCTAGGACTTCTTATTGTGTTGCAAAGTCATAGCAAATGAGAAGTACATGGTAATAGTTAGAATTTCTTGCAAATTTCATCTGAATATACTTTTATGAACTATATCCTAATTTGCCTTACAGCATTAAATTTTCTTCACTGTCATTCTTGCATTTAATTATTATTAATTTGTATGGAGAAATGACACACTTCTGCTAAATTGTGAAATGCAACTTTTACAGTTCGGATTTTCAGCTTAATCACTGCACTACTTCTAAACCTGAATAGAATGGTCTGTGTATGTTTGTCCTGTTGTGCGTCAAATAAACCTGATATGTACATCCTGTTGGCATGAATTGTGTGTAGTAAGTGGTCAAAATAAAACAAATTTGGATTGGAAGTTTAATAAATGAAACATTATTCCATTGAATATAACAAATAGTAGTGTTCCCACTGAAATTTGCTCTTCACTCTTTGTGTGTAGGCAATATAGAAGGATATGCCAGGCTTGTGTGGGAGTTTTAGTTGAATGTCAAATTATAGACATATAGTTAGGAATGAAATTTTTTCATTATGATCACCAGTGTCCAGAAATACATTTGAATACATATCTTAGAGAATGCAGATGAGTTCCTGACAAAAGAAGGCATCTGTGTTGAAAATGTGCTTTTTAAACTTCTGTGATCTGAAAAGTTGAGTTGCAGAAGACTGGTATCTAGGTCTTTGTGGTTCCAGAGCTTTACTTATTTGCCTTGGTGACTAATACAAGTGCTACTTCTGTTTACACTGCAGAATCAACAGCACTTTAAGAGAGAAGTAATTTTTTTTTCTTCAGAGAAAGAACATCTTATTTAAAATAAAAGTAGTTGCCGTGCCAGTTTGTGCCTGGGCAAACACAGTTTAGTAGGATGATTTTAGTGAAGGTGCCACAAAGTGTAATTTTGCCATGAAGATCTTCAAGGTCTTAAGTCCACACTCTGTTTTGCATTTCATTATATTTAAGGTCTAGCTCTTTGGTTTTGTTTTTTGGGTTTTTTTAAATTGAACTTACTTGATACAAAAATTGGAGTAGTTTTGAAAATGCAAGGCGTATATTTGTAATGCTACGGTTGAACAGTAGATTGAAGAAGTCAGTTTTAACCTAAATTATTTTTGCTTTTTTTTGTTAGGATGAATTAGGTTTGATTATGATAAACTAATACTCTTTTAAGTGTTTAATTCAAAGGGGATTTGTGTTACTGCAGTCTACAATAGACCTTATCATCTTCAAGTGGGTGAATCTTCGCTACATAATGTAATTCACAGCTCTGAACATTCAAAACCAGTGGCAGATTTGTGTCTTCTCATGTTTAGATAGATGGGAGTGAGGAAGACAAATGCACTGATGGTGCGTTTTATGCTTCAGTAAAATGATTAATTCACCCTATTAAGTCTCGATTGCAGTTTCTACTGTCATATAGCTGTTTCTATTTTGAACAAGTGGTTGTTATTAATTGTGAAATGCTCCTTTTTAAGTCTTCAAATAGCATATTCAAGTACAAAATCTTGTAATTAAATATTTATACTAATAATTTGAGAATAAATAGAAAAACTAAAATATTATGCATTACTCAACAGGAAACTGAGATTTTTTTACAGCTGCCTACTAGGCTTTTTGTTTTTAAATACAACTAATTCATGAAAAACTTGTTTAGTGGCTGTGCAAATTTGTGTTCACATCTTTAGACTTTCAAATTTTTATTGCATGTTAAAAGTCCTCATGTTATCTGCAGTTACATCTAGAAAGTTGTTTTCAAAATACACTAGTACAAAACCCTACAGTTTTTGGCTTGCAAAGACACCAGATCTGTACTTCAATTAATATTCTTGTCAAATTCACTGAGTGAATATAAAACTGCTGAGTGAAGCACTTATACGTATTTTTATCCCCTTCTTTGCCTACTGACTTGGGTAATGAAGTGTAGATGTGACTGTTACATGCCAGTTGGAAGTGAGCCATAACAGAGATGTTGTTTGTACACGTGCAGATGTTGGCAGCATTCCCTGTGCTCCTGTTGTCAAAAGATTTGTTTTATTGCCACGGATTTATAAATATGTCTGTGTTACAGTGTGGCTTGTAGATATTTTACTAGTAGTGTTTGGGATACTCACTTCTTAGTAAACTAGACTGCTCCCTGTGTGAAATGAAATTCAGTGCACATGGTGCAGGAAGTGTAATAGATGTGTTTTGAAGTACGCTGCACTGTTGTACTAATGCTGTACTTTGAAAATTGGCGTAATCCGTTATATAAATCCCTGCTGCTGCAGGAAAGGAAATGTCCTCTTAGTTCCTTTCCTCTCTTCTGCACCTGGCCATTGAGGCCTCCTTTCCTTTTGTCAGTAGTAGCAAGTGTTCCTGTTTTGCTTTTTCTTCTTTGTGTTTTCCAGCAGCAGCACTTTTAAAAGGTAGATGAGACAATTGTAAGAATTTTCCTCCTGGATGTTGCTAGAGGGTTTATTGAGCCAGTGACCTCTTGGGACAGAGGCCAAGTAGTTGTACTTTTAGTGACACTTGATTCCTGCCATGGGAGCATACTTTCACAGAAAACTACTACTGTCAAATACAAAGGAAGGTTTTGAGTGCTTACTGGTGATTTATATTAATGTATTGGCTGTTGTATTCTAAGCAAAATAATTCTGTTTTTTAAATGACCTTTTAATACTAAATTGGAAGTCAGTGCTTGAATTGAGTATAGCTTTAAATTTGTTCTTTGCGTTTCAAGAATAAGAGTTCTTGGGAGCAGATGTGGCTTGCGGTTGTGAATTAAAGAGCTTCTAGTGTTTCTGGCCAACATCAGTATTCTAACCTTGGCTTAGCATCAGCTGATGCCCATGTTCAGAACTGTAATCAAAGGAAGCACAGATATAGGTAGAACTAAGGTTTGTTAAGGTGAAGGGATGGGTTCTAAGGCTATGGTGATTGAGTATGTAGAAAGCACACTAACTTTTCAAAATGTTTTAAAAATTATGATACATGCATTGATAAGTGAGTTCTGGGCACCTCTTCCCTGACTGGTCTTGTAGTTTTACGTGATGTGTTTCCTTAGACTGTCTCTCTGTCTCAATTTACCATAAGTGGTTTCTGCAATCATGGATTCCAGCAGACAAAGTTTTCACAGAGACTGAAACTCACTGGCATGTTCAACCCAAGTGATAGCCTTTGCTGTATCATCATTACAGAAGTGATTATGAATCGTTCCTTGTGACACAGTAGCAAGGCAGTGCATGGTGAAGTAGCATATATGCATAGTGGTATCTTCCTAGGACACATTCAGCACAACTGTAGTAGGAAAAAGATGCTAGTATGTTTTGGGTTTGCTTGTAGTATGCTTCTACTATTCAGTCAGTTATGTTAACTTCTAAGAAAACTACTACGGGAAACAGTTTTTACTTCTGGTAAAGATGTTACATATCTCTGTATAAATCTCTGCGTAATAAACAGACTATTTATGTTGCAGTTAATTAAGAGGTAGGTTGTTAAGGAGGCCTAAGAAACCTTAACCTTTCTCTAACCCTTTCTGTGAGAGATTCAAGTGAGAGGATCCTCAAAGGCATCAAATTAACTGGGAAGAAGAATAGGAAGGAGGCTGGGGGGAAGTAGGAGAGGTGGTGTCGGTTTTAAAAAGCTTTTCCCCTTTTTAAAGGAATAGGTTATAATCAAAAATAACATTATAATTATCTTGGTGGGGAGTATACTTATGTTACTATGAAAGATCTCAATAAAACATCAATAGAAAAAAAGTGGAATTGTGCTTGTGTATGTGAATGTATGTGTAAAAATTATATGTAAAGCTAGATATGGCTGGTATAGTATTTCAGATCTTCCATCCACCAGGGTCTCTTGCTCATGTAAATATGTTTTGTGTTCTTTTTTCTTTCTCTTCAAAATTTAACAGCATATGGAAATATAGCATTTATGGGTATTTACAGGTGTCTCCTCAAAATTTTATTGAATAGCCTTTTCAACTTTAAGCTGGTTTGTATTAATGAAAATTCTAAAAAATCTTTTTGCATACAGAGTTTTCCATCTGATGAGGGTTGGCCGTTCGCAAAGTACTTAGGAGCATGTGGAAGAATGGTGGCTGTCAATTACGTGGGAGAAGAGCTGTGGAGTTACTTTAATGCACCATGGGAGAAACGAGTGGATCTGGCCTGGCAATTAATGGAAATAGCTGAGCAGCTGACAAATAATGACTTTGAATTTGCACTCTACCTCCTTGATGTCAGCTTTGACAACTTTGCGGTTGGACCGAGAGATGGGAAAGTTATCATTGTAGATGCAGAAAATGTTCTGGTAGCAGACAAAAGGTTAATCAGACAGAGTAAGTGTCTTCGTTCTCTTCTCTTCGCCTCATGTCTCTTGCTCCGATCTTTGCAAGGCAACATTCAAAGTATGTTTAGCTCCTAAATACCCATTTTGTTGGCTTTATAACTACACTGCTAATGAACAAACTAATTAGCTTTCTTCTGCATTTAGGCTGCTAATTAACTTGAACAATTAGTAAATTTTACGAAATTTTGAGCTTACCTTAAATTGATTTACGTAAACTTTTAATCTCTGTAATTCTGCTTAAATGAAGAGATGGAGTGGGAGCAGAGGGTTTGAATGTAGAATGGGTTGCTATGAATGGGTGGACAGATAAGCAGATATGCTGGCTAACTGATTTCTCTTCGTTAGGTAAAATAGAGAAGTTCTTTTCATCTTTTCCAGACATCTGTTAGGACAGAAATTGGTATTCTGTTTTCTGTGAATGACAAGACAGTCTTACTGCTTGCTTTAGCTTAGTTACATGCCCACCTCTGATTCAGTTGTTTAGGTTGACGCCCTGCAATAATAGAAGTGAGAGAACAGATTATTCTAGTGCCGTTTGCAAATGGCAGTACTGAAAATTTGTTCTTTCTGTCAGCTGTAAAAGCTCTAAGCAGTGGCAGCAGGATAGATGTTTGACAAAGTGTCATTACAGGAGTTTATGTTCATTCTGAGCTCGAAAGGAAAACTCTACAGACCTAAGGGCTAGAGACATTGAACACAGAACTCTAGATTCTGCAGAAGTCCTTGGTGATATGCCAAGTGATTTCAGTTTGCTTTGGGTGAATGGATTTTTTTAAGCTTTGCAGATAGACTTCTTGCACTCTGCTGCTGAATTCAGACCATATTTTTGTTTGACACACTTTTCTATAAAGAAGTATGTTTTGGGAGTAGGTTTTTTTAATGTAACTTGTTTTCTTCTTTCCTCTTCCACACTCTTAAAGTAATACTAAACCTAACTTTTGGAGTAAGTCTGAGTTGCTCAGCCACAAAGATGACCAAATGATCTCTGAAAAACTTGCTGAGTGCTGAAAGTGTCATGCTTACATTCGTATGTTGTACTCTATAGTTCTCAGACGTTCTATAGTTCTCTACATGGGTCATACTGTGATTTCACTGCATGATTTGTACTCTCACTATCAAGAACACAGAAAGCAAATGATGCTACAAAATGCTCAGTTTTTGTATAAACTTGACATTTAATACTGACTTCATCAATCTTCATTAAACAATCCGTCTAGAATTATTTAGTGTGCCTATTAGGTATTTGGTTATGTACATTCTGCCCAGTTGCACTGTAAAGTAATATCTAGTTACATTTTGTGTGGGATTTCATACGTGACTTTGAAGTAGTTTTTTTGTCGTACTGCAAAACTATGAGACTATGTGCTCAGGACTTCTCAAAGCTGGAAGTAGTGTAGAAGCTCATGGTGAAAGTTTTCTAACAAAAAGTGGTAGGAACTCAGAGATTTTACACTTAGTACCATTTTAAATACTATTATTGTAGAAGGTATTTTCTTTAAAACAGGTTTTTAAGTTAAAAAAAAGCTTTGTAGTAAAAGTATTAAGATGTTGGTAACTTTATAAAGCTAGCTTTAGATATGTAAATGTATGTAAACACCATTTGTTTTGCTGAATTTTTCTTTCTTTAAAGGTTATACCTAATAATAGTTTTTTAACCATTACAATGTCCAAAGTAAGAGGTTGGGAGTTAGTGTTTCAGATGTGCTGGCTAACTGACTGGCTAAGTAATTATAAAATTATACTTTAGTGTCTTAGTTTCCAGGGCAACTGAAGAAAACGATTCTATGTTGCTAAAACAAATGGTGTTGCTTGTTTGGTTTTTGCTTAGCTTTGGTTATGGATCATTCTCTTGTTTGTACTATGATTTTTTTTCCTCTGGGTATATGTGTGCATGTAGATTGCCTGTGGTTAGTGTGCTGTTTTTTCTGTTTTCCTCTCTGCTGTCTATTTTAGCCCTTTCCTTTCTTTTCCTTATTTTTACTGTTGCCAGAACCATTTCAGCACAAGGATGCATCAAACTGTCAGATGCAATCTTAGACTGGAACATTTAAGACTTCATATAAGCAAACTTGATTTATGGCTTAAATATTACCAATTTGCTATGTATTGAGCTTGTGATTATATTTAGACACACATATGCTCTTTCCTACTGTCTCACTTTTTTTTTTTGCTGTCACCTTATATTTCACAGATAAACCCGAGAACTGGGATGTGTGGTATGAAAGCAAATTTGATGACTGTGATAAAGAAGCTTGTCTGTCATTTTCAAAAGAGATTCTTTGTGCTCGTGTCACTGTGGACCACAATTATTATGCTGTTTGTCAGAACCTTTTATCAAGACATGCCACATGGCGTGGCACTTCTGGAGGACTACTTCATGACCCCCCAGCTGAAATTGCCAAAGATGGCCGACTTGAGGCCTTGCTGGATGAGTGTGCCAACCCAAAGAAGCGATATGGTAGATTCCAAGCTGCAAAAGAGCTGCGTGAATATCTTGCACAACTGAGTAACAACGTCAGGTAGTTCACAGTAAATATTTTTTGCAACACTGACTAAAAAACTATTGCAAAGACACATAGAAAAAGAAGTTTTGAACTTGTGTAACAAAAGGAGAAAAGAAAAAAAAACCTTAGTTTATCAGTTTTCTAAATACCATAAAATATAATTTTATGGTGTTATAATATTCCTTTGCAAACAGACAAGGTACTTACTGAATTAAACTTGAGCTACCATTGACTTCTCTCTAACTGTTTAAAAGGGAGTAGGTCAAAAAAGACTGTGATAGCTTAATTGACAGCTTGTGTGTCAAAGGGTACTTTAGATAAAACTGCATTAGTGTCACAGTTTTGTGAAGCTGATGATCTTACTTGGAAAATCAAGTTAGACTGATGGCCTGTTTTAAAGGCCTTTTTTCTTACATCATTGTCTCATTTTTGTGTTTAAGCACCATTTGAAGTGGCATTTACATCCAGGTAAATCTAGCTGTCTGCATTGTTTCAAATTCAATGGGCTTTCCTATTAATGCTGTGCTTACTGTCTAATTTTAAGGGGGTTTACACTGTATTTTTACTGTATTTTACATATGCTTAGAACTTGTGTATTGGTTTGGTTTTTTTTAAGATCATCATAAACTCAGCATTCATTTGATGTTTTTTGTAGTTCTGCCATTGAAGATATCACTTACTGTAATTATTGTACAAACATTTTACCCTTCATGCCAGTATATATATGACTGTTTAGCAGGAAATCATGGTATGAGCAAACTCACTTTTAACAGACATAATCTGAGAATTGGAGAGAGACTACAACAAAAGGGTTTGCATAATTTCAATTGGGGATAGAAGCTTGATTAAAAAGAAAATCACTATTCCATTGTAGTTAAGCATAAACCAAAGAAAATGGTTCTATTTATTAGTTTCTAAACAAATAATAATAAAAAAATGCTATCCTGCAATGAAACAAATAATTCTCAAAACTCAGATTTCAGTGGTCCTTGCTTACTCTTTGAACATCTTGTAAAACTATGTGCTTATGCTAAAAGAAAATGCTAATTTGAGTAATAATATCTAAAATGTTAGCAATTTGCTTTACATCATTCCCAATTCTATGGAATTGTAGTGTAATTGAATTTACCAATGCTCATCTTTCAGCTTACCAGATAAGTTCATGAAGTTCTGTTCACTCTAGACGCCTTTTCTTGAGCTAAGTTTGACTATTTGCAGTGCAGTTAAAGTGGACCTGTTGATGTGTGTTAAGTCTGGAATTGTTCTCATAAAATAGTTTTTATAAAAACCTCAGTATACTACTACAAGAACTGACTTCAAAGTTTGCTCCTAATTTATTTTTTTATAACTTGTAAAATTATCCTACAATGTGATTCATAAAATGATACTCTTAAAAATGTATGCATATTGCTTAACAGTAAGGAAATGCCTATTTCTTAAACGTGTGTATAAAATGGTATTTGGTACAAGTTAGTGAGAGTTCTGAGCAAGCCAGTATGTGCTACTTTTAAGAGCAACTTAGTATGTATCTCATACTGCCAGGAGACTGGAGCTGTTGCTTTACCGTATTGCTGCAAGTGCAGGGTGAGGAAGATGGCAACTTGTTGACAGGCCCTTTTTTTTCAAAGCTCAAAAAACAGAGCCATATAAACATACAAATTCCTTTTTGATTTCTTAGATATCTGTATTAAGACTGATATTTTAGAATTCAGAGTTCTCACTTTAAGTTGCCTTTGCCTATGTAGTCATAATTTGCTCCCAGTCCCTTAACTTGTTTACTGGAGTTAGAATGAGCAGTGCTAGTTCTGATTTGAAATTCTCCCCTCCCCTTGTTTGAAAACATTTTTATATGCTTGTTCTGGCACAAGCTGTCAGAAAGGGTTTGTATTATTCATCATAAAATCCATTTATTCGAGGAAAATATACTAACCTTCAGACTAGACAATACTACCCTACCATAAAGGCCTTGACTTGTCACTGAAGTTGATTTTTAAACATTAACATGTTTCCCAGTGAGTGAGTGAAGTATGATTGTTAAAGTTGTTAAAAGAATCAAACACTGCTGGTTCTGGTTACTTGATACAGTTTTGCAACTGTTAGAATGTCCTATCAGATTTGGTTTGGAGTTTAGTTCCCTCAGAAATAAGTTACTAAAGCTGATTATAAAAGGAATTTGGAATGTAAAAAAAACCCAACAAACAACACTACAGGGAAAACATTGTGGAGAGCAATAAATCTTGTTTTGTTTGCACCAGTCAGATATTTATTGTACAATAACAATTTATATTTTTAGTCATTGCCCATTGTTATTGATGAACACAGTGAAATATTTTTGAATGAGATGTTTGGGGTTTGTATGTGCATTACAATTGTCCTTTTGTACTGTAAGTTACTGTTTGATTGGAATATTTTATCAAAACTGTCTCCCCGTGCCTTTATATTACAAGTTGTTTCTGCAACTTCTAATGACATTAATAAAGAATACTTTAAGAACCTCATCTCAGATACTATTTTTCAAATTAGTAAATCTCTTGTGACTAAGATTGACTCAGTCTAGGATGTGTTAAAATATACATAGAACTAGCTTTTGTAGTTGCAGAAGTAGTTAGTTTCAGTGTTACAGAATGCAGTATCATGAAAAGTGACAAATGGGAACCTCTTTCCTTAGTAGACTGATTTCACGTATGCATAATCTATTTTTCTGTTTTGGGAATTATCATAAGTAGGACTTACTTTAATTAAAATCTATCAAGCCATATGTTTCTGTTCTGTTAAAATATTTTCAAATTAAGCAAGTTGATATTTTTTCTGTTACCTGAGGAACTACTTTTTCCTTGTAAAAGTTGTTTACGTTGCTAGTACCACTGAGTCTTCCGTACAGTATTCTAGCTGTTAAAGCAATAAATATGTAATAACTTCTGGTGTTTCTCATTTACTCTGGAATTTTAAATATCATTATGCTGGGACATACCTTCCATTTAGATTTTGTGAGCATGTGTAACTACAAGGAACGACTTGTCTCAAAAAACCCTTGGATTTTAACTTTTTTTTGGGTTACACTCCTGCTCCCACAGGTTGCATCTCCTGAAACTGCAAACATGCAGATTGAAATGCAGACGCTTCACAGTATACCTCAGATGTCAAGATCATTATGATCTGAAGAAGAAACTAGCATGAGTAATTGCTGCATCTTTTCCTTCCGCACTTTCCAGAGCATGCAAGTCTGATCCTGGTTGCCTCAGATGGCGAGACGTGGTTTATCTGGTACTTCTCTATCAGATACTTTTTGATTGTGAGATACCATCTTATGAGACTTCAAACATGTTAAACTTTTTATTCTACTCTGATTTACCAGAAATACTAGGTTAAATACCATTTTCTTTACATTTATTAGAGTGGAGATTTCAGCTACCTTTAAAAGGCACTAAAATGTTTTGGTTCTCTATAGTGAATTCTGTTTTTGTAGAAACCAGCAATGCTTTCATGGCTTTTGGGGATTCCCTTTTTTCATATGACATGTCTGAATTCAGTGCTAACATTTAAGCTGTTTTGTTGGTACGCTGTGGTCTTTGAAACCTATGATGATTGCACCCAGAGAGGCTGTGGTCAATGGCTTTGTGTCAAAGTGGAAACCAGGGATGAGTGGTACCCCACAGGGATTGGTACTTGGACCAGCATTGCTTAATATTGTTGGTGACATGGACAGTGGCATTGGGTGCACCCTCAGCATATTTGTGGCTGACACCAAGCTTTGTGGTGCAGTCAACGTGCTGGTGGGAAGAGATGCCATCCAGAGGGACTATGACAGGCTTGAGAAGTGGGCCCATGCCTGCCTCATGAAATGTGGCAAGGCCAAGTTCAAGATCCTGCACTAGGGTTGGCGCAACCCCTAGTGCAAATAAAGACTGGATGGAGTGTGTCTTGAGGCCTGCAGAGAGCAACTTTGGGGTGCTGGGTGCTGAAAAACTCAACATGAGACCTATTTCATAGTCTTCCAGATATAGAGGTTTTTTTTCTCCTATGTAAAGGTTATTAAAAATAGATACTAAAATAGAATTAGCCAACAAATGTTATAACTTTGAGAATGAAATGTCAAGGCAAGTGGGAAACACTAATCTGTAGGTATAGGGAACTGACTGAAAGGTATGAAATAATGGACTTGGCTGCACAAATGACATATGAAAGATTTGCAACTCTATGGAAAACTTTTTGGTAATTTATAATCATGGTAAGATTGGGAGTCTTTTGATGTAACACAGGAGTGTGCTGCTGGAAGTATCAACTCATTCCTTCTGTAGCTTGAAATTAGTATCTCAGGTAATTTCTCTTTTTACAGCTTTTGAAGTGGATTCTCTCCAGTGTACATGGGAAAGATGTTGCACAGTCCAAACATGCTACCTTCTTAAATCCACCCATTTCTCTGATGTGTTACGCTTGTGGAAAAATACTGGGGATGTTGAAAATTATGCTGGTGGAATGCTGTCTGACCGATAAGTGGTTTCTAAGTGCATGTGGTGATTTAGGAAGCATTGCAGGAAACTGAATGGAGTTGCTTAAAGAAAGTGTTCTAATTAACAATATACCATAACAGTAGGGCTGCTAAACAAGCGTCTCATAGTTCGCGTGCATTGCAGATAGGGTGAATCATTTTTAGAAAACTGACATGGTTGAGAGGAGAGAGTTACGGTTTTGTCCCAGAGCTTCTATCCCAGTGAGCTACATGTGGTAATTCGCAATGGTACAAGCATACTGAATCACAGGAAGGGCAGGTATTGTGAGGTCAGGATCTGTTTTTAAGATTTATTTGGGGTTAGTATTCAGTGAAAAAAGATATAATTAGAAGACCATGAACCAGGATAAGTGCTGTTTATTCCAAACAGTAAACAGTGAGGGGAGGATGTCTGCTGAAACAGTGCCTTAGTACATGCAGCTGAGAGATGTTCACAGAAGGAAATGTAATCAGCAGCCCAAAGTTTCCCTGAGTTCAGTTAGATGTTGATAACCGCAGCTTAGCCAGAGACACAAGTTTTCCTACTGAAAAGACATCTACATCTGTGTTTTGCACAAAGGAATGTTTGAGTAATAAAACATCACTGTGAAGGCATACAGTGCTTCAAGGTCTGTGCAGAGTTTTGACATCAGAGTGTTGAATTTCCCTGACTGTTGTATTGTCTGTTGTACTGTGCAGCATGTTATCAGACACTTCACTAGTTTTTGAAGAGCAGTATCTGTAGAGAGCTTTTTTTGAAAGGGGAATACTAATGTCCTATAAACTGGTACCTTAAATAGGGGATGTGTACAGTGTTTGAGTGCTGAGGCTATAATTTAGCATTGTCCCTCAAGTACAGGATCACATACATCACAGCAAAATGTGGACTTTTGCTGTTAGGATTCTTTCTCTGTATGGTATATGTCATCATTAGATTTAATTTAAGTTATTGTAGTGTCTGCGTACTGCTAGCTTCTCCTTGAACCATCTCAGTAAAATAAAGGAGCAAGGAGACAATCTTGACCCAGAGAGTAACAATTTAGGCATAAGTCTCCATGTGGGTGGATCAGCCAAAGTGCTGGTGAGGGTAGCAGTAAGACAAATGTCATCAGCACTGGAATCCATTGCTGTATTTCACCTATGTAACTTACTGTTTTGTGCCTGTAGTCATTGTGGCAGGAGGGAACCAGCAAATCTTTTACCACCTTACAATTCAGCAAGGAAAGAGTGAGGTTCCATCAGAGCAGGACACTGAAGATAACACTGCAGTTGGTGCACAACATATACAGATTTTAAGTAGGCTATTCTAGGCTCCCCCAAGGGAGTTCTTGAGATTTGCTGAAACTGCTTAAATACGCTAAGCAATGCTTTTGAGTGAGTGAATTGCTGTATTCAGCGCTTTAAAGTGTGGCTGAACTGTGAAAATGTATCTCATAGAAGAGTGAATGTTCAATGTCTGTACTACTACATCTATATACTTAGGTATTTGTAAAGCATGGAACAAGAAGCATTTTTAAGCCAGGTAGGAGAAGCATACTGATCTTCCAGCCCGTTTCCTTTGCGTATACTGGGTTTCACGAAAGGAAAGTACAGGTGCATGGGTTCACAGAACTCCAGAATTCCTTTGAGAATTGGGCCTGAAAATACTTTGTAGCAAGTAAGTGCACAACAAGAGAGTAAGAAGTGGCAAATAATTGGTTAATCCTAACGTGTAAAGTACTTGAAAAATCAAGCAATACATCCTTCAGGTTTGAAGGAAGGATGTATTACTGTTTCAGAGTTTCTAAGCCTTTACACATTGAAATCTTTTTCTTCTTCCCCACGTTTTTCTCAGGCTCTGCATAGAAATTTTTCTTTTTAGCTTTTTTTCAGCATTTAGTTTTACAATATCCCAAAGTGAATGCATTTATGTGCTGTACCATTCTATGGTATTATTTGCCTGTACAAAAGTTCATAATGCAGCCCTCTATGGAAAAAGGTAACTCGAGAACTCTAGCAGTAACTTTTTCTTGTTCAGTCTTGGAAAGAAGAGGAAAGATTTCTTTGTGGTTTTCACAGAAACATTTTGTTTGGAAGAGACATGTAAGATCAAGCCCACCTTTTAACCCAGCACTGCCGTGTCACCGCTTAATCATGTCCCTAGGCATCACATCTATACATCATATAAGTACCCACAGGGATAGTGACTCCACCACTTCCCTGGGCAGCCTGCTCCATGCCTTGACTTTCCTTTTCCTAATATCCAGCCTAAACTTGCCCTGGTACAACTTGAGGCTGTTTCCTCTCATCCTGTCACATGTTACCTGGCAGAATGGACTGATCCCCACCACACTAGAGTCCTTTCAGGTTGTAGACAGTGATAAGGTCTCCCCTCACCCTTGTTTTCTCCTGGATGAACAACCTCAGTTCCCACAGACACTTCTCATAGAATTTGTACTGTAGACCTGTCAACAGCTTTGTTGACCTTCCTCTGGACATGCTTCAGCACTTCAGTGTCCTTCTTGTAGTGAGGGACAAAGTGAACACAGTACTTGAGGTGTGGTTGTTGTGATACAGGTGCAGGACCCAGCACTTGATCTTGTTGAATCTCGTACTACAGATTTGGTCAATCAATCCAGACTGTTCCTACCCCTCTGCAGAGCCTTCAACCAAGCAGATTGACACACCTGTCTGACATGGTGTCGTCTTCAACCTTACTGAGGGTGCACTTTATTCAATCAAGATCTTGATTCTGTTTACTCCACTGCTTTCCTGTCATCTTGAAAGAATCAGAACAAGTCTGTCCTAATAGAACTAGTTTTGAAAATTCACATTTAAACACTGTAATCTTCCCCGATGGATTCAGCAAAGCACTTAAACCTACAGTATATATTGAAATTTAAGTGAAGGTGCATAGAATCAAATATACATTTGTGCTTGTTCAAAATGCATTTGAAGGCCATTAAGTGCATACATCCTTTCAGGAAACTGATTTGACACCACTGATTATGTCAAGATTTGATGTAGCCTTAATCTGCAGCGAGACCTGGACAGGCTGGAGAACTGAACAGAGAGCAATTTGATGAAATATAAGAAGGGTAAGTGTAGAGTCTTGCACCTGGGCAAGAGCAACCCCAGGTACCAGTATAGGCTGGGGACTGAGCTGTTGGAGAGCAGCGTAGGAGAAAGGGACCTGGGGTTCTGGTGGACAGCAGGATGACCATGAGCCAGCAATGTGCTCTTGTGGCCAAGAGGGCCAACAGCATCGTGGAGTGGATCAGAAGAGGGGTGGTTAGCAGATCAAGAGAGGTTCTTCTCCCCCTCTACTCTGCACTAGTGAAACCACACGCGGAGTATGTCCATTTCTGGGACCCTCAGTTCAAGAGGGATGTGGAGCTGCTGGAGGGTGTCCAGCGTAGAGCCATAAAGATGATGAAGGAAGTGGGACGCCTCCATTATGGGGAAAGGCTGAGGGAGCTGGGTCTCTTTAGCTTGGAGAAGAGGAGACCGAGGGGTGACCTCATTAATGTCTATAAATATTTGAGGAGTGGGTGTTGGGAGGATGGAGCCAGGCTCTTCTCAGTGTCATTTAGTGATAGGACAAGGGGCAGTGGGTGCAAGCTGGAGGTTCCTTATAAATATCAGAAGGAACTTCACAGTGAGGGTAACAGAGCATTGGAATGGGCTGCCCAGGAGGGTTGTAGAGTCCCTTTCTCTGAAGATGTTTAAAACCTGTCTGGATGTGTTCCTGTGTAACTTGGTCTAGGTGATCCTGCTGTGTCAGGGGGATTGGATTGGGTGATCTTTTGAGGTCCGTAATGATTCTATGATTCTATGACATTGCTGTCTATTAGTTTTGATGACCCAAATAGAAAACTAAAAAGAAATTAAATACTTAGAAAACTATTATGACTACATCAATCTGATCATGCAACTAAAATGCTTTACTAATATTAATCGGTGCATGCTCTATAAATTATAAAATCTGTGTGTGTTATTTTTTAGCAGTTGAATAACATGTATGGATGCTGGAAATGCCATTTAATTTTGCTTATCTATCATCTGCGTATTGTTTCAGAAAAGCTTGAGCTCTAACTGCGTCTTGCTGTTGGAGTAATATTTGATTGAAGGAGAGTTGCAAATTGAGTAGTCGCTTTTCATAAAAAGCATCATCCATTTCAGATATCTCTAATACTTTTACAGTTTGGAAAGAGCTGGTGTACATATTAAATTTACTTGTAAAGACAAAGCAAAATGCTGGTGCACAGACAGCAAATTTATTGGCACGGATTTTGTGACACGAGGCACATATGAATGTGGGATTCTCATTTAGTGTTTCTCACAAGAGATTAAAAGGCTAAAAATTAAAAGTGATTGCTATAGTAATGTGTGCAATGAAGAGCTGGTATAACTGTAAAAGGTTCTTGAGTATTTTGAACTTCAGAGATGAATGTTTCCTGAAATGTCACACTTCCATTACATATGGCTCATAACCTTTAAACACGGTTTCAGTAAAACAAAATGTATTTCTGATTCAACACATTAATGCTTGATGAGAGATGTGCAGAGCTGTCATTTTCAGCAAGCAGTCATATGTGGTGCCTGGGGGTTTCCACAGGTTTGTTCTGCAGAGACCTTGCCTTTTAACAGGTAAACACAGATACTTCTTTCCTAGCAAAACTGGGAGAAATCTGTCCTCAAATAAAAGAGGATCCATACAGTCTCTAGTGCTACTCTTTCATTTCTGTAAAAGTTTCAAGAGCTAAGAAGCCCTTTTCACAATGTTGCCTTAACACTGTCCTTTAATTTGCCTTCTTTGTTTGTTTTTTAAATGTCTCTGGTAAGCGTTGTCAGTAAAGTTGTGTATTATTAACTGAATGCCATCTGGAACAATCAGTCTTTCAACCTCACTGTTTAAAATTCAGATGCTGGATGATATGTTGTTCCTGTATTTTCTGTTTTGTGTTTCAAATGTGTTCATAATGTGCTAGCCTTTGTGCCCCTGCATACACTCAGTATTTTGGAGGAGTGGCTTTTCTGGTTAGTTTATTATTTATTTGCCAAATACTGTATGTGCAATGGGTCATGAAGTAATGTGGCACTGAAGCTGTATTGTTTAGAAGCATTTCCAGAAATACTTTTAAAAGACCAAAGGCAAATTATTCAGAGGCAGAAAGTAGATAGCAGCTGGATCCCTCTGCCCTTATGACTCTTATTCCATAAATGATGACAGTAATTTCTGAAGGAGGAAGGAAGCCAAATGCAGAATGTGTGCTAAATGTCTAGTAGCTTTGGCACCTGAGCAGTGAAGTCTCAAAATATCAAATAGACCCGGGCTAGCAGTTGGTGGGCTGTGGGAAAGAACAGGAAGAGCAAAAATGAAAAAAAACAACTCCTGGGTCCACAAAAACTCATATTTTAATAAAAAAACCCCTCCATTATGCAAAGACAGTCATTCATCATGTCCCACCAACATAGCAATGCCCTGCCAGTCTTTGAGCAATAGCCACCTTGGCAAAACCCCCCCTACTTTACCACCAGCTGAGCATAGTGCCAGGTGATGTACAGTGTCCCTCTGACCAGTCATGGCTGTGTCCCCTCCAAGCCTGTTGCTCACCTCCAGCCTCCTCTGCAGCACTGGGTAGGAAACAGACAAGAACTTGAAGAGTGCAAACAGTGTTCAGCAATAGCCAGAAAAAAGCTGTTTTAGTCACAAATCAGCACTGTTTTAGTCATCGGACAGATTATATGGGCTGCTATGAAAAGACAGTACAAAAGTGATCCAGGTGAAACTGGATTATTTCTGGGTGAAATAGAGACTCACAAAGGGTGCCATTACAAGGAGACTACAACACTTGGACCTTGGACTCTTGGATTTTGGGCATAGTATTGTCTTGTTAGATGGTATGATAAACATCTCAAATGACGAGTGGTTTATTGAACATGGCCTAATTGTAATGAGGTGAACAGGAAATATTTTCTGACAGGCTGAGAAAAATCGCAGTGGGAAAGAGCTCCGTAAACTTGTCTTAACTGAGGCAGGAGACGATGGATGGAGGTTAATTTTTGATCTAAATTTTTATCTGAATACTCAAAACATTGAGATAATTGTATAACAGGAACTATACTGGAACCCAGATAAGTCATTAAAAGGAATAAGTTCACTTCAGAGCAGAAGTGTGATTCTTCAGTGAGTGTTCTTATAGCTCTCAAAAATGGGCAAATAAAGTAGTGCCCACAGTAGTTTTCTCAAATGCATTCAAGTTTTTATCAGTTAAAATCCTCCCCTTATAAATTACTGATTACCTGTCACCTCTGCAGCTCCACAGAGCTGCTGGTTTTTGAACACAAGGTTTTATTTGCTGTACAGTGTAGTATTTATTTCCAAAAACCTGAAATATGCCAGTAAGCAGTGCTGGAGTATGTAATCTGGTGCATTGTCCAGAGGCTACACATTGCCTACTATTTGCATGACAGTAAAAATAATGGCAAATGGCCCAAAAGATCTGGAAGCTGGACCAAAGGAACAGTGAAAAGCAGCGCCTCTGCTGAAGTGTGTTTGCTGCCAAGTGTGTGTGTTGTGTCAGGATATAAAATAGTAGAGGAACGGCAGGAATGGGGAATAAGTGAGTTTCGGTTAAAGTGCAGCTTGATTTTTCTGGCATTTATTATCAGCTGAGGCTGACAAAAACTATAATTACCCACAGGAATTACAGTGTTAGTATTAATGCCCTTGAGGTCTCTCATTTTAGAAACTTTTCAATTGATTTCAAGACTGTGGCCTGGAAGAAATACTATTAACACAAAAAAAGACAGTATTTTGGAGTAATTTGGGGGGGGCAGTGTAAAGACATGTAAATGCACCCCCCCTTGTTGTTTAAAGAGTTCTTAATGGCTCGACTTGCAACCTGTAAAACTTCTATTACCATAAATGTCACGAACACAGCAAACAAATGATTCTTTTTTCTTCCTGTTCTTTTTGTATAATCATGATATAGTTACCAAGAAACCAATTGCACTGAATAACTGCAGATTCTGTAATGAATTTTTATTGTTATTGATATTTTGAAAAACAGAAGCTGGAATTGGTGGAAAAAAATGCACGTGCGCTGTAAATTCTCACAAAAGTGTGTTTAATTTATCAATTTTGGACAATGTAAAGCATCTATATACTTACATTCACATTCCTAGGACCAACTGTACTACTATTATAGTTGCTATGATTTTACTGCAGTGGCTTGATTTTTGCCATCAAAAAACGTACACGTGTAAGTTCATACATTTAGGAATTGATCCTGATAATTGCAAACATGGATACAGAAATTGCAATGCTGGAAGAAGTGCTAAATACAGACTTCTGAAACCATTCTTATTGTGACTCACAACGTACAATACTTTTTCAAGTATTTTTTCATATAGGACTCACAGACTGGAAAATCTTTACCTGAGAGAAACGCGTTGTTTCTTAAGATATGAAGTGAATAATGAACTTTTTTGCTATGGATAAGGTTCCAGAAGTGGGTTTTCCCTGCTTTGCATCTCACTGCAGGACAAGAACAGCAGAAAGGTGAGGAGCGTGCTGACCAGCCAAATGATCACTGACAGGTAAAAACCTTTAATGATTGAAATCTGTTGGTCTTCTCTCTTGGGAAGTGCTAATTTGGATCTTTCTTCTCTACAAGCACGAGCTGACAAAAAGCCTTGAGAAGTACTATTAAGATTGACTTCACAGCTTGTTTTTCAGAATGGCCTAAAATCAGCCAGGGGTTAAAAACTTGTCTTGACAGTCAGTGTGGCTGTATAAGCATTGTCTTCGTAGTCAGACCTTCTGGAGCCACTTACTGCCGATCAAAACTTTGTTCCCTCTGTAATTATTTTTTTTTACACGTTTTTTCCCCACCGTACACAAGTCTAAATCTTTACCTGGTCTGATGACAGGTACAATAGCTTGTCCTTTAACAAAATCAAAATGAAAATCACTGTCCTTCCCTGAAGTGCTGATTGAAGATACTGTGGCTCAGTACTATATTTAGTTGATAGTTGCATTTTTGTTTGAGTTTCAGATGTTTTATGGCATCTAGGGAATGAAATATTGCTCTATCTTAATTGAGTGAACTGTCAGAAAATGTATCCTTTGAGTCTCATGAAGAGAAATAAAGTGTGTTTAATCAACTAGACATTGTTTCTGTCCAAACAGAATGAAAGCTGTAATATTTTGGTTAGCATTCCAAACAATATTTTTTACTTTTCTTGCTCTACTTTGATGTGAGTTTTATTTTCTTACCATAGACCTGTAAATACTTCTCAGCTGCGAACAGGAAAAGTTGTTTCCAGTAATGGTTAGAATACATTTGCCTCGCCTAGTGACTAAAATGAGTTCTTCCTTATCCTGTATTAGAAGTATTACAACCTCTCCTCTGCAAAAAGCACTTTGTGTGAGAAGTCAAGAAGCAGGTGCCAAATAACCAAACTGTACTTTTCAAAGTTACGAGTAATCTGCACTAATGCCTTGATTAAAAAGGCTTCTTTAGTGTGTGTGCTTCAAACTGTAATATAGTGCTTCATTTCCTTCATTATTTCTGAAGCTGAGAGCTAAAATAATGTTTTCTTGGGCCTTTAGCACATTGCTTGATCTTGCAAAGTCTATTTCATAGTCTGCTAGATCCTAATGGAGATTGTGCTAATGAGAGAGCATTTATTTATATAAAAGTAAATTTACTGCCAACTGCCTACAAGGAATTTAAGTAATAGGTTATTTTAAAGTTGTAGTTTATTTTATCAGTATATAAGAAAATACAGAGGTCACAATTTTAACTCCCTAAAGAAAACCCAAAGTTGTGTATGTCTATATGTTATAGACATTTATGTTTCAAGTCCTGGTATCTTTGAAAACTTTTAAACAAGGCTGTATATTAACATTCCTGTTGGAGAAACGTTTCTGTTTGCAGCTTCTGCTTTCCAAGCCATAACAATAATTTGGCAATAAATGTTACACCTCATTCAGTATAAAATCAGATCTTATGTGCATCTGTTTATGTGATCAACCATCCAGCTTAAAAAGATGGGGAACTTCTATCACCACTCCTGAGAGGGTTTGAGATTGACCTTATTATATTAGCTATGTTAATAGCATTTCTAACAGAGCATCTGCAGTAGGCTTTTTGCCTAGAGCTACATTGCAAATTATTGCTGCATTGCAGATTACAGTTAAATCACTAAAGGGAGGTGAAAGAAAAATTACTATTCCAAGTTCCCAAGTGGGGTCTACAGTACATCAGTGAAGGCCAAACTGAAAAGTCTAGTATGACAAAATATACATGGTATACAAACCAAAGAGAATCAAAAGATTAATCTTCCTCTGAAGAGCTTCTTTTGCAGTGTACACCGTGTTTGCTTTCACTTACGGGATGTGTTGTTCTGGTATGCACATGGAGTTTTCTTTTCAAATAGTGATGATGTGAATGTTCCATTTCATATCCTAGGATCATAGGATGTTAGGGATTGGAAGGGATCAAAGAGATCATCGAGTCCAACCCCCCTGCCAGAGCAGGACAAAACTATCTAACACAGATCACAGAGGAACGCATCCAGGCAGGCCCTGAAAGTCCCCAGAGAAGGAGACTCCACGACCCCCCTGGGGAGCCTGTTCCAGTGCTCTGTGACCCTCACAGTAAAGAAGTTCCCCCTTGTATTGAGGCAGAACCTCCTCTGCTGCAACTTACACCCATTGCTCCTTGTCCAATCACAGGGAGCAAGTGAAAAGAGCCTGTGTCCCCCCCCCGGCCAGCCTTCAGATACTTATAAACATTTATCAAATCTGCCCTAAGTCTTCTCTTCTCCAGACTAAAAAGCCCCAAGTCCCTCAGCCTCTCCTCATAAGCCATGCCCTCCTGTCCCCTAATCATCCTCGTAGCCCTCCGCTGGACCCTCTCCAGCAGATCCCTGTCCCTCTTAAACCAGGGGGCCCAAAACTGAACACAATACTCAAGATGAGGCCTCACCAGGGCAGAGTAGAGGGGGAGAAGAACCTCTCTCGATCTGCTGGACACACTCCTCCTAATACACCCCAGGATCCCGTTGGCCTTCTTGGCCACCAGGGCACATTGCTGTGCCATGGTTAACCTGTTGCCCACCAGGACCCCCAGGTCCCTCTCCACAGGACTGCTTTCCAGTAGATCACCTCCCAGCCTGTACTGGTGGAGTTTGAGAATGTTTTGTTTAGATGGTGCCAATCTTTGGGTGGCAATGAGACTCTAAATAGAAAGCTTTTAATTCATGTCCAAATATTTCTGTTAGATTTGGGTTTATGTTTTAGGAAATTTAAAATACAAGTTCAGAACATAAGTTTAAGGGAAAACAAAAATGGGAGAGCCAAATGTTACTCTTTTTTCCCAGAGACCTGCTCTTCCTATTCACTGCTACCCCCTCACCTCTGTATTCCTGCTGTTGTCCTCATTTAGGTACTGGCAAAACTGCAGTCGCTTGAACATGATTGGAAAACTGCCTCTGAACAGTTAGTTTAATGTTATCTGTGATTAAGCCGATCCAGTATTTCTAAAGTAGTGGTGTGTGCCTGTGTGCCCAGAATGGCTGTCTGCCTGTCCTGAGATGGCAGAGTCAGTCTTAAAACAACACGTGCTTGGCACTCTGCCTTTTCTACAGAATGGCTTCTTCTACCGAGGACAGGATTTTGCCCTGCATCAGGGAAAGCATTATTAAAGCTGCAGTAGTTCACTTTTCTTGAATGTTAGCTAATGCCAGAGCAGATTTATTTTGTATTATTTTGTATTTTTCTTCGGAATTTATAAAAGGACCAGAACTTTCCGTTCTTCAGGCACTTCAGTCAGTCAAATTAAAGCACAGAAATCTGGTGAATAAACACCTTCTACACAGTGTAGAAAGAAAACAGCTAGTAATGACCAAGGACCTAATTTGATAGTTATGCAGAGCTAATGATTAGTAATAAAACTACTCTACCTGTGGCATGGTTGCCCCTTAGCATTTTTTAAAACATAGTACCAGTGAACCCTTGCAGCACACGCTAGGAGGCTATTTCAAGTCAGTTGGACAGGAGCAGAGTGAAATTAACTATTTCTTCAGTAGCTATTTTCAGCTGCCACATTGTATTTGGGGAACATTGGCAGTCTCTCAACTAGGCAGGCAGCAGATTTGGCAGGGTTTAGGTCAAAAATTGCACCTTGGAAAACTACACATCACTCCTGTGTGCACCCACTGAATGTGTGCACATTGCTCTACTTAGACTTTACATGAACTCCTTCTGAATTGTCTTATTTCATTCTTAGGATGAGTATGTGCCTTGTCTTGAGGCCTGTAGCAAAGACAATAGTGTAGACAGATCCTTATAAGTAATATGAAAAAGACATGTTCTGTGTTTACCAAAGCCACACATGAGAGACCAAGCATATGGTATCCTCAGTAGAGGAAATAACATGTATAATGTCTAAGAGGCATAGCAGTACCACTGACATCATGACATCACGTAGGGTGTACCCACCTGGATGTGTTCCTGTGTGACTTGGTCTAGGTGATCCTGTTGTTGCAGGGGGATTGGACTAGATGATCTTTCAAGGTCACTTCCAATCCCTAATGATTCTATGATTCTGTGGATGATTCTATGATTTCCTGTGTTGAAACCCAGCCTAGCATTACAACAGCTGAGGCTCTCATCCACGCTTTGCAGTTTTTGCTTTTCAGTAGAGCCATCATCACCATGATAGGCAGATTCACATGGCAGCAAAACCTAGTGGAGACTGTATAGGCACATCTTGTGTGCCTAATGGTGGTCAGTTGTGAGGTACTCTCCACTCCAATATGAGCCTCAGTGTAGATTTGCAATACTACACTGACAGTAAATTATTGAATTTTCAACTTTAGCTGGATAAATGGCTCTATTTTCTGTGGAAGGTTGCTATTTATTATTAAGTGATTCCTGTATTCAACATCTGAAGCACTGCTTTACAGTCACAGCCAAACAAACTCCTGTATTATCTATAAAGCTATTAATTTTCCTGTATGAAAGTATTATAAAAGTGTAAATTATTAGTAATTTCTCAAAGTATATCTGGTTTTTTTATACTTTAAGCAAGTGGCTTAAATATTTAGAGCATAACATTAATAGTTCAGACCATAGTGAAATGTTAGACTAAAATTTCTAGAAACAAAGAATTGGCCGCATTGTTCAAAATGTTAAGTATATATTTTATATCTGAAATGGGTGCTTTCCAAAGAAAGATAAATTTATATTTTAACTGAACTGAGAAAAGATAACTTTATCTGAAAAGAGTATGTGCTAGGAACTTCATTACTTTATTCTGACCATTAAACCTTTTAATAAAATACTGCATAATTCAATATTCTTTAAAAATTACGCATTTTAAAAAACAGTTTCATTAGTTTAGGTTGATTTTTGAGCTCAGAAAAAGAACCATCAGAGCTGAGAGGCAGATGGAATTACAGAAATGTATTGGAATACAACCAGTATGGTAAAATATTAATAAGAATTATTTTAATCTACTGTTCACTGCCGAGAATCATTAGCTTGAGAGAAAGCTGTCACAAAGATGTGATGTAGTACAAGTGGTAGCTGGTACTGCGAATACTAAACAAAATTATGTGCAAAACAAAACTGAAATGACAATTCTGCAACCGTATCTATGTGTGTGAAACACAAATTGAAGGTTATGGATGAAATTCAAAACAACAGAAGTGAGACTGGTAGAATTATTGTGCTGAGCTATTATTGTAAACCGTTCATTCAGCTGAGCCTTGCAGGCTAACACATGAAGTTTAGATGCTCTTAATTTAAAGCTGCGTGCTTATATTGGTTGATTCCTCTTGGCAATACTGTCAAGTCTTGTTGAGTCTTAAAATGGAGTAGTGGGCTTTAGAAAGTCGAGGTGTTAGATGTGAGTAACTATTCTGGGTTTGCTGGGGCAGCCATGGTCCAGAGAGCTTTAGCAGTTTGGAGTCAGCTAGTCCAGTTTGAACTAGCTCTCGCAGGTGTATCCCATACCACCATCATCCTCCCCAGTATAAAAAGGGAACTTTGCAGAGGAAGCTTACTCCTCCTTTAGCTTCCTTTTGCTGTTTGGTTAAATGTGTTTTCATTTCAACCTGTCATTTTCCTCTCTTTTTCCTGGTTTCCCCCACTTTCTGCTGGCAAGGAGTCACTGCATGATAAAGCAACTACTATGGTTTAGTCCCAGATACAGGCTAAATGTGGATAGTTCCTTTAGTGGACTCTGATGGATCCAGGGATAATTAGAGATGGGGTCTGAAGTGTAGAAAGTAGAACTATGCTGTATTTCATGATTCACATGTGACCCGTGTCCATCCAACGCTGCTGGGATTCAGTGCTCTGCTGTATTTCTCTAGGGTATGCATCCATCATGGACTGTGAAGCATTAGGTAAATTGTGAATAGTTGCACCTTTTATGATTATTAGACGATTAAACTTGATAGATGCTGGGTTAAACACTACTCTGTTACATTCCACTGCCTTATAAATTTGTTCTATGATAATTCCTAGATTTGTCAACTGGTTTTGATGCCTTCCCACTCAGGAGATGGCGTATCTGTCCAGATACTCTGTAGCTTGCAGTTTGGCTGTGTTTTGAAGATATTCCAGTTTAGTACTCTTCATACTGAAAAATGGCTGTGGGCACGTGGCAAAAATGCTGACCCTGTGTAAAACCCTTTGCAGGTTCTGATAAGTTAATAAATTATTGACAAGCCAATTTATGCTGAATAGGTGTTATATTTCTTTTGTAGCCAGACTAATGTTCCTTAAAATTGTTAGCCAGCCTGAATGTCGGAATTTCTTATTTGGCTAACATGGAAAATGCAACCGTGTCAGTCCAGGTTCAGATCCACGTACTTTTGCATAATGATGACTAAGAGCAAACGCTTGCAGCACTGTGGATGTCAAGGACTCTGAATAATGCTGCAGGCAGCATATACATTCGAAGCCGAAATTGCTCTCTCATCATTTTATGACAGTAATTTTTATACAAAGTTACGGCAATTTTATAAGCAGCTATAGCTTGCCCCTCAAGTAATATGGGAAATGACAAAACTAATTTAAAGCATTTTGAGACAAACAGTGAAATAATTAACCTGTGTAGGAATGGTGGGAAGAGCATTTTGCAAAGGTCACTGGTACATTTTGGTTGAAAAGTAACTTGCTTTGTCTGAGCACAAGGAAAAGCGGGGTTTTGACTTGTGTTTAAGTAAGATATCCATTTACCTTTGCAAATTGTATAGATGCAACTGTCGGGGAGCTGGCTTCCTTTGTGTATCCATGTGTTTTTTAATGATAGGGTAAACAATTTGGACTGTTCAGTTTTAGGCCACTGTGTAATACTGATGCTTAAGGCAGACAGTAATATCTAGAGGCATTGTATTTTCCTTCAGTACGAATTGTCTTACCCTATAAAACATACACCTTGAGGAACTGATCTTGTTCTAGTTGTCCTTGTCATGCTCTCCCTGGTATAATTTAACTGTGTAGCCTAGCTGCAGTAGAAGGACTTCTCTCTTCTACTTCAAGAAGTGTGAGTGAGTGTCTTCCAAAATGTAACTGAATGGGGCTCCCGTGCAGAGAAGATGGGGGGCTTGGTTACTTCCATTTTGTTTGGATGAAATAGTCTTGGTAAATAAATTTAATCTTTCTAAAGTAAGATCTTGGAATACCTCATGTTTGGCTGCAGTCATGTAAGAGAACTCTACAGGCCAGAGGAAGTTTAGATGTTGCTGCCTTTGGCTGCTCCTAATTGCTAAATTCCACTGTGTTCATCAGAATTCACTAGTAGTGAGAGGCTGCAGGTTTTGACAGAAGTAACCAGAAACCTGAATTGAAGGGTGAGAAGACACTAACTTGGAGTTGTTGTGATGACTAATGAAATCAGAATGAAGCCTGAATGACATTGATGCCTATATGAGAAACACTGTTGGGTCACAGTCTGAGCACTACTGTATCCTAGGAAATTGCAGTTATATTTAGGAGGGGCAAAAAATAGCCTGAAACTTGCCTGTCAAGTTGCATTTCTCTTACTTCTGTTTATCCTTTCACTATTCTCTGTTTAGCTTTTCATTTACTATGTGTTTCCTTCTCAGTCTTGACAAGATAAGCAATATTGTGTTCATGCACTAGTGTAGAATAAGAAATTTCAGAAAAGTGTGATGTGAAAATGGTTGCCAGCACAACTTTAATGGTGTTCTAGACTTTTAGATAAAATAACACTACGTATTGGAAGCTCTTTCCATGCTTTTGCCTCATAACTGAATCTAACAGTTTACACTCTGGCCCACAGCACAAGTATTCTGTAGATTATACAATCATAGAATCATTAGGGATTGGAAAGGACCTCGAAAGATCATCTAGTCCAATCCCCCTGCAACAGCAGGATCACCTAGACCAAGTCACACAGGAACACATCCAGGTGGGTCTTAAACGTCTGCAGTGAAGGAGACTCCACAACCACCCTGGGCAGCCTGTTCCAGTGCTCCGTCACCCTCACTGTGAAGAAGTTCCTTCTCAGGTTGATGTGGAACCTTCTATATTCCAGTTTACAACCATTGCCCCTCATCCTACATGACACTGAGAAGAGCCTGGCTCCATCCTNTTGTTATACTTCATTAAATTTTTCTCAGCCCAGCTCTCCAGCCTGTCCAGGTCTTGCTGAATGGCAGCACAGTCTGCAGGGGTGTTAGTGACACCACCCAGCTTTGTGTCATCAGCAAATTTGCTGACAGTGCACCCTAATCCCTCATCCAAATCATCAATGAATAGATTGAACAGGACCGGTCCCAGCACTGACCCCTGGGACACTCCACTAGATACAGTCCTCCAACTAGACTCTGTCCCATTGACCACTACTCTCTGACTTGTACTGTGTAGCCGGCTCAAGATATTCCTTTTTCATTGTGTCCTGTTCCTAGCAACTTTAGAGAAGAGACAGACCCCCACCTCTCTACAACCTCCTTTCAGGTAGATCAGTAATGTTTCCCCCTCAGCCACCTTTTCTCAGACTGAACCACTCCAGTTCGTTGCTCTTTTTGGGACATGCTCCAGCCCCTCCATGTCCTTTATTTGGAGAAGTAGGAATTTGTGCTCCTTACCTCACTGGAAAACTTTTATACATGTTACTTGTGTAAGAATGGCGCAGGCCTGCTGGCCAGGAGACCTGAGCACATCTCTCATGTTCTGTAGGGTGAAAGGAATGTACTTTGACATCAGACTTTCCCTTGGAGAGAAGTGGATTTGAAATCAAAGTAGCTTTTTAATTATTGGAGATATCTTTACTTGAAACAAGCTCTTGAGACTACCTTTGTCAGATTAATGAACTGTGAGTTGCACTGGAATCATTAAGCACAATCCTGAGTGTTTCCTTGAAGCGGTTTGGGATCAATCCCATGCTTATAGCTGAACAGGTGTTTACTTGCTTTGCAGTGTTAGTAGTCAAGGATCATTTGGTCCCAAGAATTACCTTTTATTCTAAAAGATGACTATGAAACTGTTCTACTCTGACTTTTGCTGGTTAGCCAGCATTAAAATGCTTCAACAGAATGCAATTCATTCTTATAATGCAGGCTTTTATTAGGAAACTGTAGTCATGTGTCTTTTCTTACTAAGGAGTGATGATTCTGCAAGAGTAGACAAGGTGAGCATGTGTCATTCTCTGTGCATTTCTTATTTGTCATATCTCCTCCATTTTTCAAATCAGCATTAATCACAGCAGCCTTGCCAGTTATACTTAGAAGCCAAAGATGCATCCAAGAATGACTAAGTAATTACGTTCTGAACTTGTTTCAGAATTCAAGTTTGTGACATGTTAATATATGTTCCTCACATCACGTACTGTAGCTAGACCCTAGTCAAACATAAATGATTGTCTTTTGTGGGGTGATATTCATGGCATTCTTGGAAAGATGGCTGAATTAGCTGTACCTGTGATCATGTAAGGTTAGGAACCCAATTAGCTCCTGGATTAATGGCAAATTGTACCTGGTAGAATTGCTCAGCAACTTGTAAAACCAATGCTTTCTGTGCTTCTTATCGTTTACATATTTTATAAAGTAAATATTATTCACTTAATTTTTCAGAAGAGCAAACTGAAGGATACCAGAAATATCATTGCAACTGAGCAGGGGGATGGTAGTTAGCAACTTTCTGGCTCTCTCAGGCCAGGAAGTCATGCTTCAGTCTTTGTTCCCCATTTATTAGGTGGAGGAATTCACTGTATTAACAGACACATTGGTGCAAATAAGGTAGCACTACAACTGGCCTCATCTTATGCCCACTGTCTAGTCAAGGAGCAAGCACTTAGGCAGGAGCTGCTTTCCTTCTAGCTGTAAGCAGACTGCTGACTTCAGATTTAATGACTTTTTATTCTTCTGTTGGAGTTCATCTAGTCCAACCTATGCATATACAAATGAGTTGGCAAAATTCAGCAAATGTTTTCTTATTATCAATGAAATGCTCTTTTGGTCTTTGCTGGGAACTACTGTATACATAGGTTTGTCTGTTAAGGGAAAATGGAGAATTAGTTGCATTAAACATCTAGAAAATGAAACAAAAGCCATTATGATTTTCCTAGGGAATAGTAGTGTCGCATGATACTTTATCAGTAATTTATTTATGTATTCTGTAGAAAATAAAACTTTAGAGCTATTGTGAGGAATAATTAAATAGGTGAAAAGTGGCATTATTATTAAAAGTAATAAACAGAGGTTTTTGTCAGTTATGGCCAGATCCAAAGCCTGAAGTCCATGAAATGTCACACTGATTTCTGTAGTGACTGTTAGCTGTAAACAAGTATATAGTTCCTGTCCAACATTGTCAAATGTCTATAGTATCTTTTACTATTATCAGTGAACCTGGTCAAGTTAATTAAAAATATGTTTAAAGCCTCACATAAACCTTCTGTTTCTCACATACAGAAAGTTAAGTGATCAGGATTCTTTAAGATTCATTTACCTGTTAACAGGTGAACAGCTGTTGACTGAATACCTGCTGGAAGCCTGGTGATCCATAGTGAAAAGATTAAGAACTGGCTAGAAAATTACAAGGCCTGAGGAAAAGTTATCAACCCAATCTTTATTAGCATCAGTGAAAACAGTGCAGAATGCCCAGAGATAGCTGTGGAGGTTGTCAGAGTCCCATATAGCTACCACAAAACCCATATATGTTTTGTGGGCTTTTCACTTGAGAGATGACGAGTTAGTGACAGTCACCTGTTGTTTGAGAGCATTTTAGGCTGGGAAAATCCGAGTTTAAACTGAGATATATCTGATTTTTATCCACAAAAAACCAATACAAATACAATTGCTTTTTTTCTGATTGGGAAACTGAGAAGGGCCAATTGTACAGAAAATTATCTTGCAAATTACAGAGATGGACTTGTAATTAAACTGTGGTAATCAACATCATCTCTTATTTGGCCCTGGCCAGAGGGTATAACTCCTCTAATGCACTGCTTTCCTGCTTAGGGCACAAGAACAAACATGGTATTTAGGTTTAGTGTTGACTGACAGTGTTGCTTCTTATGGCTATACTGCACTTATCTTTGGGATTGTAGCAGAATATTAAGGGTTGGAAGGGACCTCTGGATATCCTTTAGGCCAAACTCCCTGCTAGAGTATGATGGACAGAGAGCTTGGGGTGTTTAGTCTGAAGAAAAGGAAGTGGAAGGGACAGGTTATTACTGTCTACAAGGAAGTTGTAGAGAAGCAAGTGTTGGTCTCTTGTCACAAGAGTGATAGAATGATAGGATAAGATTAAATGACCTTAAGTTGTACCAGGGGAAGTTTGTGGTATGTATTAGGAAAACCTACACTGAAAGAGTGGTCAGGTATTGGGGAGACGGTTAAATCACCGTCCCTGGATGCGGTTAAAACACTTGTAAATAAGGTGCTCAAGGATATGATTTAGCAGTGGGTTGGTAGAGTTAGATTAATGGTTGGGCTTGATGATCCTGAAGGTCTTTTCTAACCTAAACAATTCTGTGGTTCTATGATTTTGTGTCTCGGTCTATAGCCACTCTCAAAGTAAAGAAGTTATTCCATATGTTCAGATATCCTTTCCTTAAGGGTAGGGTAGACCTGTGTGTCTCTGAAATAAAATAGTGTACGTTACTTAATTCTGTAGGTAGTTGAAGGGGGTATATTTGTACTTCCGGAAATGTTGTTCTTTATATAGACTGATCTGTGTTGACAGAAACCACTAAAAGGTACAATGTGATGCAGTTGCTTTGCTGAGTGAAGTAATGTTACAATATGCTTTAGACCTGCAAGTGAAATACTTAATTAATATTTTAAAGGATATGCTTACTTCAAATATAATGTACTTAGAAACTCAGCTGAACTTTGTTTTTTCTTTGATTAAAGAAATGCTCTAAAATCCTTAACTTCAAAGGTTGGGAGCTTCAGTTTTACAGTAGCGAAATGCTGATTAAGCTTTTCTGAGGATGAGTTCAAAAGCAAGAGCACAACTTGCTTTGATCCAAGACATCTTAATTATATTATGGTTCTAGAGAAGTCTGCCTTGCTGTGATAACTGGAACAGGCAAATTTTACCCTTCCATTCCTCCACCATCACACTAGAAAAAATACTTTTCTCACATTAACTCATGAGTTAGTAAATTATCTCCTACATTGGTTGGCCTTACCTCTGATTTCTGATGAGAAAATACAAGTTTTCAATGTACTGGTGGAAAGCCTTTTGTTCCTACACTTCCTGACAGAGAACAGGAAAGAAAACCAGCCCTTGTTAGGTGTTTTGTACCTGGGACAACCAATTGGAGTTTTTTGAAACCTGTACATTTATAGAATGTATTTTTTAATTTAATTTAAAACTAATGACTGTGCTCAAGTCTAGTGGGTAATTTACCGATAGACAATGATTACATGAGAAGACAAGAACTAAAGCTGAGAAAGAGAAGACAAGACTGCTATTATGCAATTTAGTGCCCTTACTGGGACTACATACCTGCCAAGGGGCTGCCAGCCTTTGGAGTCCTTAAAAAAAACCCCCACAAAATACTCCACCTTTTATGATTGTGGGTTAAGCAAAAGGAGATGCTGCTGAACTATTCTCTCTTCCTGACTCTACTACTCTACAGGTCTTCTGCAGGTAAGACTGAACACAGTTAAATTAAAGCTTTAAACAAATGTGATTTGGCTTTAATCCTGCCAGCTCTGTCAGAGGAGAAAGGATGCAAAGCGTCACATGTGAATACTGAAGGCTCAAAAAACTGACAGGTATTAACACGTGTCTGTCTAGGATGTCATCTGTTTTGATGACAACTGTGTGCATAGGACCTTGTCAATACTTTATCTGAGTGTTTTGATCTATTCTGCTTCCAATACATGCACACATTGTTTCCATTCCTTCCTCTCCGTTATGTTTTCTTCAGTCATTTTTTTTTTGCCTAATTCCTTTTACTGTTACTGTTAAACCTTCCTAACTTGCAGTCCTTCCCAGTTCTTTCCAGCTCAGAATCATGGGAAGAAGTTTTTGTGTTTTCTTGCTTCCTGAGCATGGTGTTAAATTATTTGTGTTATTTGTGCAATTACAGGACAACAGTTTCATTAGTTTAGGCTAGAAATTGCATATTTAAAGCATTTTGCTGTCAGGCTGTACCAAAAGCCTCAACTGTGCATGTGGGAACTAAAATTTTGGAGGCTTTTATCTTAACCGTAATTGGGAGGATTTTCACACCATGACACTGCAGTGATGCTTTCCCCCTGCCAAATGTAAATTTCTTACTCTCTAGCTTGAAGGTGTTAAAACTTTAAATCAAAAAAATTTTTTGAATGGAAAAAAGTTATTTACTTGTATCTTTCCTCAGAGTGGCTCTTCTGTTTGGAAAGTAACAGCTTAAAATGTTTCTGCCTGAGGCAAGCATCCAGCACTACAGTAAATCCCTAGACATGGTCAACATTGGCAAAGTTATAAACAACTAAAAATAGGTCTTATTGTGGAAGGCTTCGAATATGCTAACTGCAAGAGATACTGTCAGCTCCATGTGTAAGAGACACAACAGAGAATCTGGCTTTCTTAGAGATTCCTTGGCAAAAACCTGCTCATCTCCTGAGGCAGCTTCCAAACAGTGAAGTAAATGCTACTCCACAGGACAGGACAGGACAGGACAGGATAGGACTGAAAGACTTGCTTTGTAGCCCCTGTGCTTTGAGAGCAATAAGAAAAAATGGTAGAGTGGGACTGGTTTATGTCCTCCTTACAGATCCCAGGGAGTACTATCTGCAGCTGTTCTCTTTTGAAGCTCATAATTTTTGTTGATTTGTCAATACCAGATACAAGTGATGGATTAGATCAGCTGGCTTCCTGATGTACCAAATATGAAGGCAAAAAGAAGAGGATCAAAAAGATGGGGAAGTTCAGTTTGTTGTTTGGTTGTGCTTTTTTCTGGAAAGACACTAGTGTAGTTAATGTACTTTAGTGTGAAGGACAACTTACTACTAGTTTGCTTTACAGAATGTGTTCTCCTGGAAGTGTTAATGGTACTCCATCTTCAAGTGCTGGTGGATTGTGTTTGTTCTTAACCTCAGTCGTCCTGCACCAAATCAATATGAGCCAACAGTTTTCTGATTATCCCTATAATGATTTACTTTAATCCAAGTCTAGTGTTTCTTTCTAGTAACAGCAGTCCCACAGGAATGCTATGAGTTCCTCAATAGGTGACAGTAATCTTCATTGCTTCCTTTTTGTTCTATTTGTGTGTCATGGCTACAGTTCACAAGCAGTACATCAGCTGTTTCTCCATGAAGAATGTGCCTTACTCCTTTACATTTAATTTAGTGGCATTGTCATTAAGATTGATTAACTTTGAAACTCATTTGTAGGTATCTGTAATTTTTACTTTTATGCCATAAACAATTTCTAGTTTTTTAAATATTCATGATCAATAAAAGTAGTTTTTTGAAGTATGGTTTGTTATGGACAGGAGATGGCTGCAATGTCTAAAGGTGTTAATGCCTCAGTAAGACTTTTTATATTTTCATGGGATTCTATCAGGTGTACTTTGCTTTATGTATCAAAGACTTAGGCTTGTAAACATTGTGATGCTTCTAGTAAGAGCACCACAGCCCAAATTGTGCCATTATTTAAGTTGTTTGTCCTTGTTTATTTCTGTCTTGAAATAAACTGTCTTTGGATAAAGTTCATAGAATCATAAAATCACTACGGATTGGAAGGGACCTCAAAAGATCATCTAGTCCAATCCCCTTGACTCAGCAGGATCACCTAGACCAAGTCACACAGGAACACATCCAAGCAGTTCTTGAACATCTCCAGTGAAGGAGATGTTCAACCACTCCACAACCACTCTGGTCAACCTGTTCCAGTGCTCCGTCACCCTCACTGTGAAGAAGTTCCTTCTCAGGTTGATGTGGAACCTTCTATGTTCCAGCTTACAACCATTGCCCCTCGTCCTATCACTACATGACACCGAGAACAGCCCAGTTCCATCCTCCCAATACCCACCCCTCACATATTTATAGACATTAATGAGGTCACCCCTCAGTCTCCTCTTTTCCAAGCTAAAGAGACCCAGCTCCCTCAGCCTCTCCTCATAAGGGAGGTGCTCCACCTCTTTTATCATCTTCGTTGCCCTACACTGGACCCTCTCCAGCAGCTCCGCATCCCTCTTGAACTGAGGAGCCCAGAACTGGACACAATACTCCAGATGTGGTCTCACCAGGGCAAAGTAGAGGAGAGCGCATTGCTGGCTCATAGTCATCCTGCTGTCCACCAGGACCCCTGGGTCCCTTTCCCCTACACTACTCTCCAACAGCTCAGTCCCCAGCCTA
>VXBP01009912.1:58796-70862 GCA_013400115.1 Rhinopomastus cyanomelas
CCTCCTGTCCTTGATGTGCCTGGAGACAGCCTCTAGAACAAATTGTTCCATCACCTTTCCTGGGATGGAGGTGAGGCTGACCGGTCTATAGTTACCCAGGTCTTCCTTCTTTCCCTTTTTAAAGATTGGGGTAACATTTGCTATCTTCCAGTCCCTAGGCACCTCTCCTGTTCCCCAGGACCTAGCAAAGATGATGGAGAGTGGCCTAGCAATGACTTCTGCCAACTCCCTTAGCACACGCAGGTGCATCCCGTCTGGGCCCATGGATTTGTGTACATCCAGTTTGATCAACTTATCCCTAACCCAGTCCTCATCAACCAAGGCAGGCTCCTCTCTTGCCTCAACCTCCTCTGCAGTCTGGTGTTTAATATCAAGACAACCCCTAGAAGTATAGACAGAGGCAAAGAAAGTGTTGAGTATCTCTGCCTTCTCTGTATCCTCTGTCTCCAGGGCACCCACCTCATTCAGCAGGGGGCCTACGTTGCCTCCAGTGTTAGTTTTACCTGCAATGTATTTGAAGAAGCTCTTTTTGTTGTCCTTGACCTCTCTTGCAAGATTTAATTCCAAGGAGGCCTTGGCCTTTCTGGTTGCATCCCTACATTCTCTCACCAGAGCCTTATAATCACCCCAAGTTGTCCAAATATATTCGTTTTCAGCAGGTGTAATGAAGAACAGTGTGGCCCACAACAGTTTATGCAACTGCAGGAGGTAGCAGATGACAACATGCATTATCAAAACATGACCTGTACATCTACAAAGTTCTTTACTGCAAAGTTCATTTTCTCTGTCACAAAATGATACACATGTCACAGGCAGTAATAAACTAAAGAAACTTCATTTTCTGTTCTCAGCTCAGATTAATGTTAAAGCACAGCAGTTTGGTGTCCCTGAGTGTTTACAGGAGTCAAACGTCTTTTAAGAGTCAAGGAGCTCCTGCAAACTCTGTTTAGCTGTGTGTTATTCTCTCCAATCCCATTCAGCATGTTCACATAAAATACCTTTTACTGAGAAGAAGACTTGTGATCCAAGACTGGGTTAGCAACTTTTGTGGCCACCTAATCAGGCAGTTTGAGACATGTTTTGAGTTAAACTCAAGTGATGCAATTATGCCATGGGTTCTGGAATTCATATTTGGGAAATAATGACCATTTCAAATACAGTTACCATGCAGGTTCCAGTTGATGCCACACACATTTTGGTAGGAGGAGGAGAAGGTGGTGGTAATTTGTACCTGCAGAGTCAGCTGTGCTAGAGGAGGTGTTAACAACTTGCTGACCATGGCAGCTGTGTAGTTCTCAGTGGAAATTCTTTTTTTGGGGGAAAAGGAGGTTTACGTACTTCCTGCCTAGTTAGGAAGCTCTTCCAGCAGTAGCTGCCTGGAGGGAGGGTGCTTCTCTCTAGCTCTACTTCTCTTTGGTTCTTAAATAATAATATGTTGGGTAAATCAGAATATATGAAGTTGCAGGTAAGACTGAGAATGATTTTGTTTGTTGCTGTTGTGGGCTGTGGTATGTTTGTGTTCATATTTAGTGTTTTGATGTGAAATCCGTGGTGGTATTACCAACTGCTATATAGCAGCAGGAACATGTTTGCCTGGGCTTCCCCAGATCCCTTGGGGATTACTGTTTGATGTCTGCCTGAGCACCTCTCCTGCTCATCTGAGGTTCACATGAGGGGTAAATTGTCTGTTTATCACTGAATTTTGTCCTTAGTTTTACTTAGCTGAGTAGTCCCAACAGCAGCTTAGAGGTGTTGCCTAAACCTCGGCAGAGCTGGTTAGTGAGGTCACCCAAGGGGCTAACTGGTTTGGCCTGCTGTTCATAGTTTTTGCTGGCCTTGGGAAAGGAAAATGTGGATGTGTTCTGGTGCAATAGCTTTCTTGGTCTGCCTATAGTGAGGATGAGCTAGAGCTTAACACTGCAGTTGAGGTGAATCTTATTACTAAGATCTACCTTAATCTCTGACAAGTGTGCTGTATAACTCAGTGCATTTTCACTGCACCCAAATTAATTATTTTCCCTGTTGATGGTAATCTGCTTTAAATACAGCAAACACCTATACAGCTCATGAAGAGACAAGCAGGAACTCACACCAGCATGCTTCAGCTATCTAGTAGTGGGATAATTCTTACAAAAAAGCTAGCTCAGCATGTATTTTTTGTCAACCCTATACTGAATCTGTCTACACTTATTATACCTATAAGTAAATAATGTATCAGGAGCAAGTAAACTGTGAGGACAGAAATATAGTCAATTGTTTCTAATCGTTGTGTTATGGTTGACAATATCTTTAGAAATCGCTTCTGTTACAATGTGGATGAAGGAAAACTTTTCCCAGCATAGTGTCTATCAGCTGCTGTGCTTCAGGGGTCTCATAAAAAGATACTAGGTTTAAAATATAAATATCTGATGCATGTATTTTAAAAGGGAACAAGTATGTCTGACTAATGTGATAGTTTGATAAAAGTGATTTGGGAACAAATTGTGTGGTAGAAAAACATTTGCTAGGCTTCACAGAAGCAGAAAAACAATTTGCCTCCTATGAGAGTGTAGGCAATCTGGAGCACACAGAATCATAGAATCATTAGGAATTGGAAGGCACCTTGAAAGATCATCTAGTCCAATCCCCCTGACACAGCAGCACCTAGACCAACTTGCACACGAACATGTCCAGGCGGGTTTTAAACTTCTCCAGAGAAGGAGACTCCACAACCCCCCTGGGCAGCCTGTTCCAGTGCTCTGTCACCCTCACTGTGAAGAAGTTCCTTCTCATATTTATATGGAACCTCCTATGTTCCACATTACACCCATTGCCCCTTGTCCTATCACTAGATGATGTATTGAGAAGAGCCTGGTTCCATCTTCCTGACACTCACCCCTCACATCTTTATAGACATTAGTGAGGTTACCCCTCAGTTTCCTTTTTTCTGAGCTAAAGAGATTCAGGTCTCTCAGCCTTTCCTCATAAGGGAGGTGTTCCATTTCCTTCATCATCCTCGTTGTTCTACGCTGGACACCCTCCAGCAGCTCCGTGTCCTTCTTGAACTGAGGGGCCCAGAACTGGACACGATACTCCAGCTGTGGTCTCACTAGTGCAGAGTAGCATACTTGCTTCCCATATCAGCTCATCACTTCTGAGGTCTCTGAGCTAAAAAGACCATCTTCTTTAATGAAATTTAGTTCATTTTCCCAAATGATTTCAACATCAATTGCTATTTAAAATGCAGTGAGACTGCATAGAGAAACCAAGATCAGTAAATCCAAAAAGCATACATTCCTTTTGCCTTTCCTCTCTGCTTCTCCCATCAGGTACTTTCTTGCAGTGACCCTCCTCTGTGGAATAATATCCTTTTAAACATATGCCAAGTATTTTCTTCAAAACTCATCTGAAAACCTGCCAGTGAATGTTTCCACTCTTAATAGGCATATTCCTTTTCTAAAATAATTTTTTCATTAGGCTTCTGTCCTTTGCCTGAGGTTATGTATTTAATTTTACTTTAGTAACATGCTGTAAGAGTCTTTTTTTTTTTACCCCTGAAAAAGGATAATTTCCATTCCTACTGAAATAAGATAATTTCAAGGAACAGACTACAACAATTATTTAATGGAGCTCAGCAGGACTGAAAATCTGTAGATCAGATGATCATTAAACTGAGAAAGAGGCTTAAATAGAGTAGAATTTCAAAAGCTTGTATTTGAGTAGCGACTGTGTGAACATTTCTGTTGGGTTAAATGGGTTTGGATTTTAACCAAAGAAGCCTAAATGGAAAGATTGGTAAAATTATAGAGACTTTGAAGGTAATTGTTCTATTTGTAATGGTTTTGCTATGGCTAGGGTCTCATCCAGCTCTTAAATAGTATTTAACTCTGCTTGTGGGTGGTAGAGAGGGTGCTTCAAACTGTCTGTTATGTGATTTACAGAAGTAGGTTCAATTGGACCCACTGAATGACTTAGATTATCCAGCAGCAAGTTCCCATCTGTTTTACTGTCCTGAGAGCTGATCTTGGCTGGTTACTGTTCTGCCTGTGATGCTGGAGCCTTGTTTGTATGTTGGTTATTCAAATGGATTGAGACATTAGATACGGAACTATTTAGAAGTTGAACTATGAAATATAAAGAAATTTCAGTCTGTAAAGAGCTCTTCTTTATTGTTACTACAGGATTGTTTACTCTTGTGTGAGGCTGAGGTCAAATAATAGTTCCATATGAATAGAGACATTTTGATATGAAAGAAAAAAAACCCGTTCACTGCAACCATTTTACTGGAATATTGTGTTTAGGTTTTTGCTTTGGAGGGTCTGGAGGAGGGGTCTACCTTCATGGCTTCTGTAAGAAGCTGTGAGAATGTGCCTGGCTTCAAGTCAAACCTACTTCTGGCCAGGGGCAAGCCAATCAGTGCCTTGCCGTAAAATATGTAAGAGGGGAATAACCTGTTCTGCAGGTTCTTCTGTTTTGGGATGAATTCTGTTAAGAAGAGTGGGACCTGAGAGACATAACCATGAAATTAATGAGGAAGAAGCAGGGGAGGCATGCTGGAGCAGTCAATGTTATTTAAAATACACTTGTATTTATCACTGTCCTACTCTGATTCAGTTGGTGTATTAGTGGTGGGTTTGCTGTTTAGATTGATTTTTGTTAGCCTGTTTTGAGGTTTTGCCTGTGATCGTAACTGGTGAGTGAGTTCTCTGTCCTTTGTCTTGACCCTCAAGCCATTTGTTGTATTTTCTCCCCATCCTGCTGTAAGGGGTTAGGAGTGAGACAGCAGCTGCATGGTGCTTTGTTGCTGGGAGGGTTTAAACCATGACAAATATTTATTATTAAGCTGGACAAAGAGAACTGCATTCCATCTAGCTTTTGCCTATTGATCTTACTGAAATGAGCTCTGAGCTTTCCTATTAATCCATGTCCTCTTTAGGAATATACCTAATGAAGCTTACAGAAATCCCATGGGATAGTTTCTTGAATAACACGATATTCCTGATTTTTTTTTTTTCTGGGCTTCAGGTTTGCTTTGTATCAGATACCAGATTTCTCACTTAATTTATTTGAAATTGAAATGTGATTGCATTGAACCAGGAAATTAGGAAATTGTCTTTCATATCAAACTGACTTAAAAAATACAACAGAAATATGTATTTAAATACATTGATTAACTTTCTTTATAGCCCAAAAGAGCTTAATCTCACAAGTAAATTCTGTAATGACTTTACTAGTTTCTAGATTGACAAATTTACCCTGAAGACACATAACTTGTAATATTCGCAGTAGGAGCTGAATCAGCAGCTGCCCAGCTTGAAAGGCAGAGCGAGCAGTTCAGCGTATTTTTATCAACGGAAACAAACTGAAGACACATCACTAATTTCTTAGAATAATTTATTTGTCAAATCCAGTTAGCCCTTTTTTTGCCTTGCACTTTCCTCTGTCACATCTTGTGGCACAGATCAGCAGTTGTGGAGACGGGCACTGTGTCTGCTTGTGCTGCAAAGCTGTGGCTCCATACATCATTCCAATAAAAAAAAGTGCTGCTAGTTCCATAAGTGGTCAACTTCTGAAGATTACTGGGTAAGTTTTCAGTAGTAATTCTGACTTCTCAGAATTCAATTACTGACTGGCTGAAGAAGAAAAATTATTGTTGCAGTAAATCTCTGGTTAAGCATGTTTGATGTAAAACTATGGTTCGTAAGTCCATTTGAATGTCAGGTCACCTGTAGGGACAATTATTTTTAAACCAAGGTGCCTAACTGTTCACACAATTTTGTTTCTCTTCAGCTTTTTGGGCTATCCCTACAGGATGTCACTTGCTTTTTCTGCTGCTTGCACTTTGCTGGGGTCAGTGTTTAGTAAGAGTCCTATCCTAGAAAGCACAGCATAGGCACGCTTTGTCATTCTGTGTGTTAAAGCATTGCTCTTAACATCATTTTTCTTTCTGTTTTTGTCTGTGCTGTGTGACCCTCCTTGGGCTCCTACCCAGCCAATTTCTTCCTTGCCCGGCTTGCAAGGTCTCACGCTGTGGGGTTGCCATGTTGTTCTCCCCAAAAAGTCTAGTTCCAGGCACAGGTACACGCAGATAATGTGAAATACGCTGTGTGGAAGTACAGCAAACTACTAAAGGGTATCACTGACATAATGCACTGGAGGAGTGAGGGGTAGGGCTTCACCCATCATCAGGTGGGTCATACTGAGGGAAGAGGCAGAAGATGGGTTAGCCTGGAGAAGGTGGAGAAAGTGAGAAGGGAGAGAGGCACTGATCTGTCTCATTTGGAGAGCTGTGTGAATCGGAGACAGGTACAATAGCTGCCTTCCCTTGTGCTGTAGACACTACCCAGCAGCCTGCGATTTACACACTGCCCAAACTAGCGACCTGTGACATGTCTGAGGGTAAAGTGGAGTATGATGTGGCAGCACAGTTCCCAAGAGGACACATGCTGTTAGCAGGTGTGAGGCATAGCACGGAAGACTCAACTCTTGAGCGTGGCCCTCCTTGTCACCACTATGACAGCCTCAAATGTGCACCATGGCTCAGGAGGCCCTGCAAAGGACAGTGAGCTGAGAGCACAGATAGGGGAAACTGGCAGTGGAAGGTTATCTTGGGTTTCCTTTTGGACATGTCCTTTAGATATTTAAATGCACAGAATATACACATTGTGGGGGTGAAAGCAGCATCAGACTCTACATCAGAGTCTACCCAGGCTTATGAAGGCCCACAGTGCTTGCAGGCACTGCTGGAACAGCCAGCCTGAGCGCCACAGCTATGGAGCTTCTGGATGCTATGCACGAACTGTCTTAGGACCACTGGTGTGGCTGCTGTTTCCTTAAGAATTATACAGTTTTTCTTTGGTTTTCTTTTTACCTACTGTCTTGCTAAAAAACCCCCCAAAATCCTAAAGCAATATTCTGAACGAGTGTACGGCAGAGTGGTGCTTGAGTTGAGGTGGTGCATGTTTCACTGGTGCTCTTCAGCGTGCAGACCTAAGCAGCTGTCAGGAAACAATACTCTGCAGAGCTCCGTATTCAGGCATCATTTCCAGTTATGGGGGAAGTTTAATCCCTCAATGCTTTAGTAAGCTTTGCTTTTTGAACATTATGTCACAACAGAAAGTGAAAACGAGATGCCTTTTAATGTTTCAAGTGAAAGCAGTAGTTTGTTCTGAGAACAAGCGAATACATTTGTATATCTAACTGCTTTCTTAGCTGGTCATGAATACATACGGTGTTTCGGTACCTTCTGGAGCTGTACTGTGTAATAGCTCCTGTCTGGTTTGTATGCAGTTGCAGTTCTTGACTTTTACAGGGGTTGGGTTTCTTTTTATGTCAGGGCTCCTGCAGTTTGTTTCAAAAATGTCAAAGCACGTGAAATGATTGCATGTGTTTTGAACTTATGCAAGGTTTGAAAACCTGCTGCATTAGCGCTGCATTTAGATTTTCAAAAAATGAAATTTACAGTCTACAGATAGAAATGTAGGGTTACGAGGAAGACAGAAGCTTAAATAAATATTACTGCTCATTCTCTTATGAATATATTTTCTGGGTTTCTTTAAGAAAAATATTCTCACACATTGCTCATTTCAAATTTCAAATTCAAATTTGAAACTTGAGTCTGACAAGTACAAGGATACAGAACAAAGTGCAAACACTCGAGGCATTGAATTTTTGATATTACAGGTTTATGAATCTTTTGAATGTTCTTGATGTCATGTACTTATCGAATGTACCAGGTGAAACTACAGACTAGAGTGGAGATGGAAGCGATTACAGTTAAATACAGAACATATACGCATATTGAAACACCTTGTGTGAGGATATAGAAGCATTTCTGGTCTCCTTCAGTTTAAAGGTTAGAAGAAGATAATTGCAAAGAGTGTGACAATGCAATGCACTTGAACCTGTTCTCGAATCTGACTGAACTGCAAGTGATCACAGAGGTGTCAAAATATCTGTGAAATGTTTGCCAGAAACTGAAGTGCTGACAGGCTTAGCTGGGATCCAACTCCTGATGAGTGTTAGACTTGCTGGCAAGAACAGCTAGAATTTGCTAGAAATTACCAATAGACATTTTTAAGCTAAAGTAGCAATACTGTGTACCAAGCATACTTGATAAATACTCTACTAGTCTTGTAGTCACCGTTCTTTGTTGTGAACAACTTTTTAGATGTGTCCTCCTTCCCTCCCTTTCCCTCCTGTTTCCTTCCTCCTGCTTCCTCTGCTCCATCCCGCTTCCTCCCTCCAGCTCCTTCTCTCCCTGAGGACATATCAAAGATGTGTAGATGAGACATGGCTCAGTGGTGCTCAGTGCTGAATTAATGGTTGGACTTAATGATCTTGGGTATTGCAGCCTACATGATTTTATGGTTCTAGAAGGTTTTAAGCAGAACACAGTACTTTTGCATGAATCTCAGTATTTGCGTGTGGTGATTTTTTTTTTGTTTCATACAGCTCTGCAGGTACTGCAGTTAACACAGCTCTTAAAATGGCCCCTTTTTTTTTTCTTCTGTATTCCTTCTTCTCTCTAGGATGTTATTGAGTTCTGTAGTTTTACAGGTAGTTCTACCTTCAGTGGATTGTAGCTGCTATAAGGAAAAAGCACTTAATGCTTTGTTCAGCATGAACGTAACACACAAGATACCATCCATTGTTATCTGAACTGCATGGTTCGTGGACTTTCAAGAATGATGTGAGAATACAAAACATGTAGTCATGTTTATAAAGTAAGTTTATGTACCTCATCATTGTTTTTCTCCTTTGTGATGATTACCCATCCCCTGTCATGATCCTTCTCTTTCCCAGCTGTGTGTCTTGTTTTTTTTCAGTTTTCCTCATCTTAGAAATCCCTACTGTAGCAGCTGTGCCTCTGGCAATATTTCTCCTGTTGTCTTGCTTTAATAGCATCACAGCTTCCCTGGAGCACAGTCTTGCCATGCTGACTTGTGAATCAAGGTCACACAGCCACCCTGCCTACACCCTTTTCTCCTCAGGGAGAAGGAACATTGTGAAGAATTGGAAATCTGCCACTCACTCTGAATGTGATTTCTGACCCACGCAGATGTGCTTTCAGATTGGCACTTTCTACACATCGCTGACATTGATATATTTTGCAGCCATTATTTAGGGCTGAATCCCAAAATCTTATAGTACTCTTCAGAGGAAAACAGTCTAACAGAGTGCTGAATGGTTTAGTAATTGTTCTTCACTCCAAAAGTTCTTCACAGGTCATGAGAACTGTCAATAATACAAATTTGCTTAATTTACACACTGTTTTATCAGCAATTTTAGGCCCATGTGGACTGGTTTTGTAACAGAATGAAGACTTATAATTCTCTTAGTGAAGGAATTTGATTTCCAGAAGGGAGGCTAAATACTGCTACATATATCACCACCTTTGTTTTGAAGTGATTTTAAATGGACAGAGATATATAAACTAATGCTTGTGTGCGTGAAGGAATTTTGTAGTGTATGCTTTTGCCTTTTCACCAGAAACTAGTGCTACAACTTGATCCAGCACACATTCAATCAATACCTGATGTTAAAAATGTGTATAGCTACTTTGGATCAGCAAGAACTATCTTACATTTGAATTCATTTTAGGACTGGATCCAAAGGAGCAGACTGTGACAGGTGTTTAACTCCTTATATGTTCCGAAGAGGAAAAAAATGGCTCCATTGCCCTGATGTCATTACACATACACTTCATCGAGCCTTGTCTCCTGTAAGTGTGGTCAATGGCATTGTGATGATGGTAGCATGCTCCTTGCAGTTCTTTAACACTTGCAGGCAGGAGAAGGGGTTTTTTTAATTGCTAAAGATGTTTTCATCGCAGATCTTCCATTGGAAGCCAGTTTTTTTCAACACTGTAGATACTTGTGCAGCTGACAAAAGTTGACAAAATCATTTGACCACACTGATGATTAATTTATTAAGGGCTTAAAGGCATTAAACCATTGACCTGGTAAAAATCATTGGTGTCAGATAAAGCCATGCCTACATTAACAGAGGCCTTTTAACAAGTCTTAGGGAGAATGTATGTGTTCAAAGGATTGTAAAAATGACTGTTCAGAGAATAGAATAGCCAAATTAATTTGCAGAGAAATAGTGTGCATTTTTGCATGCAGATTTTTATATTTCCATATACTAACCTTGGGCTAGAGAGATGACAGCTGGAGAAAAATAAATTTCCACCCTCTTTTTTTGTTAGAGAAAAATTACAATTCTTTCTGTATTATTAAATGCTTGAGAAACAGGAAATCCATCTCATCTAGCAGTTTTGAATCCGTGCATTCATCTGAAGAAGCCCAAAGACTACTTGGTGCTCTGATATTGCATATTGTCTCCTGGCTCGTACCTGTTAATAATGTTTTAATGCAAAAAAAATTTCTATGAAGTCTTCAGCATTTAGTCCAGATAGTATTATTAGTATTTAAGTGCTTCTGATTCTTAATTAGATAGAAACTGGGTAAAAACATGTTTAACATAGAAATATGTTAAATTCTGCAATACAAAAGACAATATAGGAAGCTAAACTGTTTTTTAATGTATAAGCTGATCCGTTCTGCTAAACGATCCAAGAAATTTGTAATTGTGAAACATCTCTGCCTCAGTACATCAGCGTGGCTTTTCAAATAATTTGGCAGCAATATTCTGAACTGGATTTCTGAGGGAAGAAGGTAGTCAAATTGCATTTACTTACAGATTGATTGTGTCATCGACTGTACCAGAAACTGTCAGTCAGTTTATTCACAAGCAGTAAGATATCAGTGTGACAGTACTGCTTCAAATGTTGCGGTTAATGGAAAGCGTGGTTTTCATCCTCCTTGTAACTGAAAATTAGTAATGGTATATGTCAGTCTGTCTTAATGTCTATAAATGTGTGAAGGGTAGGTGTCAGAAGGATGGAGCCAGGCTCTTCTCAGTGTCATCTGGTGATAGGACAAGGGGCAATGGTTGTAAGCTGTGGAACATAGGAGGTTCCACATAAATGTGAGAAGGAACTTCTTCCCAGTGAGGGTGACAGAGCACTGGAACAGGCTGCTCAGGGGAGTTGTGGAATCTCCTTCACTGGAGATGTTTAAGGCCCCCCAGGATATGTTGCCATGCAACTTGGTCTAGGTGATCCTGCTGTGTTGGGGGATTGGACTGGATGATCTTTCGAGGTCCCTTTCAATCCCTAATGATTCTATGATCAAGCTCTGCAAATCTGTGTGTTGCAGGAAAAACCGTCTACAGTTTCTCAGTCCTACCTGTTCAGTATTACTGGCTTGGGACTTTGCTTCTCTACAATGACCTTTTTTTTTTTTTTTAACCTATTTTGCTCCTCTCTAATGACCACATAGAATGATTAAGGTTGGATGAGACCTCCAAGATCAACAAGTACTACCGTCAACCCAGTGCCACCATGTCCAAAAAAACATTTCTAAGCATTATATATATATGCATTTTTGGAACACCTCCTGTGGCGGTGACACCACCTGTTCCCTGGGAAGCCTGTTCCAATACCTGATCAGTCTTCCAGTGAAGAAATTTTTCCTACTATCTAATCTAAAGCTCACCTGGTGCAACTTGAGGCCATTTCCTCTTGTCCTATCATTAGTGACTTAGAAGAAGAGACTGACCTCTACCTTTCCATAGCCTCCTTGTATCTTTCTGTATATTTTAAGATTGGTCACTGTTGTAACATGAATTCTTCCTTTACATTTAAAATAGGCTGAGATAATGTGAGTTTTAAGCAATAATTGCTACTGTGTTAGACAATTTGTCTGCTCCAAGGAAAGTTCACACCATTTATCATTTTATGCTCCTAATGATGATATGTAAAATTAAAGGCACTGGTCTCTGTCTACAAAACTCCAACTGTGATAAGTATTATTCAAAGCAGATAAAAAATAGCAGTTCACATTTGTAGTGGTTAAATCATGGATTCACAGATCTGTTTGGTTGGAAGAGACCTTTCAGATCATCTAGTCTGACATTCGACCCAGCACTACCAGGTCATAACTAAACCATGTTCCTAAGCACCAGGTGCACATGTCATTTAAATACCTAAAATAGATTTGAAGGTCAGTGGGATGGTTGATG
>VXBP01009913.1:0-18227 GCA_013400115.1 Rhinopomastus cyanomelas
TCTAGGTTTGGTGAAGTCCTAATGTAGTGCAGATGGGGTCTTCACACAAAGAAGCATCCGGTTACCCAACCAAAGGGCAGAACTGCCTGTGAATATGGGCTGTTGTGCTGTGAGGGAGCACAAAGAGTGATGAAACCCAAACTGCTGTTGTCCACGTTGACAAACATCTGTCACAGAATTGCAGACCATTAGGGATTGGAAGGGATCACCTAGTCCAATCCCTGCTCCATCAGTCCACGATGCATTGCTGGGGTGAGGTAGGACTGCTCTGATCCCGAGTATCCTACCAGCTCAGAAGATGCTGAGACAGCCAGAGTTTTTCCTGGAGGAAGCCCTCAAAGCACATCACCTGAAACCAAAGGCTGGTGTAAAGTTCCTCTGTTCATAAAGCCCTTATCCTGGAGCCCAGTGACCTCACTCCTTCAGTTTTCTGAATGACCAACTCTTTTAGCAAACAACTAGCCACACAGCCCAGTCAAGAAAGGTCCCATGGCAAGGTGGGGACTACAGAACCTCTTGGTTCTCCTGGCAGTTTGACCTTGTTCATTACTCACAAGGAATATTTTCCTGGTGCTGGATGAGATGAAGAAGCCAGCAGCTGCCTGACAGCTGGGTGGTTCATCAGACCTTGTGCTCAGCTACTGACTTCAAGCTAATGATAAATGCATCAGCTCTGCTTCTCCAGGTGCCCACCTGCCCGTGGCCCTGCTTGTTCCCTGCCTGTCCTCACTCGCTCTTGTTGAAGAGAAACAGCTCTCAGCAGAGACATCAGTGCAGCCCTTCCACATGTGTGAGAGGGAAAAGGCTCTTTGCCCCCTGCACCAGCAGAGAATGAAGGGGCTTGACTTGATCTGTGCCAGGGGCATGGTTGGCCAGACTTTGGTGACAAAGGTACATGTTCTACTGCTTGTAGTGTGGCAGGGAGCTCCAGGACACTGACCTGTGAGGGACTGCAGATTCCAAAGCTACTGGAGGACCAGATGCTCAGAAGAGAGCTGAAAGAGGGCAATGGAAAGCTGAGCATTGTTTGCTGGGAGAAGATGCACACCAGCACTGGAACCACAGCATCACAGAACTGTTTAGGCTGGAGAAGACCAACTGTTAACCTAACCAAGCCCACAGCTAAGCCATCGTACCTAAACCCCACATCTCCATGACTTGTAAACGTGTCCAGGGCTGGCTATTCCACACTTTCCTGGGCAGTCTGTTCCTGTGCAGAGGAGGGCAATGAAGCTGGTGAAGACTCTGGAGAACTAATCCGATGAGGAAAGACTGAAAGAGCTGGGGCTCTTTAGTTTGAGGAAGAGGAGGCTGAGAGGAGACCTTGTCACTTGCTACAACTACCTGAAAGGAGGTTGTAGAGAGGTGTCATCTGGTGCTGGTGTCATCTCACAAGCAGTTAGTGATAGAACAAGAGGGAAAGGGTTCAAGCTCCAACAGGATGAGTTTAGACTTGATACAGGAAGATTTTTTTCATAGAAAGAGTGGCCAGGCACTAGAATGGGCTTCCCAGGGAAGTGGTTGAGTCTCCATCCTTGGATGTGCTTCAAGATCATTTAGATGAGGTGTTGAGGGATATGGTTTAGGGATGAACTCGCAAGGTAGGGTAGGTGGTTGGACTGGATGATCTCAGGGGTCTTTTCCAATGAGAGCAGTTCAGTGAAGGTCTGATGGTCCTTTCCATGAAGAACTTTTCCCTGATGTCTAACCTACCCCCCCTGGCAAGATAGAAAAAGTCAACATCAGTGCAAAGGCAAGAGGGAGGAAAGGGATGAATTGAGCAGGGAGAGAAGTGTTACTGCAGCAGGGAGATGGCTGAGCCAGGCAGGAAGGGATTGCTGCTCCTCAAGAACCTCTGAGGGTTCTTAAACGTTCCCAAACCACACTCAGGCCAAGCCAAATCTTTTCAATGTGTTTTGCTGAAACTAGTTAAAACAAGTAAATATACAAACAGCTTGGTTTTCAGCAGCATCAAGAAAATCACTCCCAAACGGGAAGAACAATTTGAAAGCCCTGGAAACTGCCGGAAGCTGGATGTTTTCTGCTTTGGGGCTGGTTTGTTTGTTTTTGGAGCAAGTATCTGGAAAAGACAAAAATCATTTTCCTTCAGAAATGTTTTGTGGGGAAACCCTTGTGAAATCCTTCTCCTCATACTTCAGAATCAAGTTGTGGTAGCAGCAACCCTAAAGCCTGCTGGCTCCAAGCTCGTGGTTGTCCTGCTGGCCACCGGGACCCCCAGGTCCCTTTCTCACAGAATATTAGGGATTGGAAGGGACCTCAAAAGATCTAGTCCAAGCCCCCTACCACAGCAGGATCACCTAGATGAAGTCACACAGGCACATACCCAGGTGGGTTTTAAAGATCTCCAGAGAAGGAGACTCCACAACCCCCCTGGGCAGCCCCTTCCAGGGCTCTGTCACTGGGAAGAAGGTCCTTCTCATATTTATATGGAACCTCCCATGTTCCAACATGAGATGCTCAGAAGTCTCAGGAATAATTGGTGCCTGGGTTCAGGAAAGTCCTGCGGTCAGAGCTCTCACTGAACCTGCCAGATGAGCTCATCCCCCGTGAGACATTGGAAAATCTGGTCAGTCTCGAGCCTTCCATCAGAGGCACAGCTCCTCCACTGGTGCTGCTGCTCAGGGTGCTCTATTTCTGAGCATGATTCATCTCACTCACACACTCCCACACACAGAGGCACTTTCCCTGCTCTCACCACAAGCACCACTCGGCAGGATGATTCTCTGCAGCCGCACAGACACCCTCACGATCTCTTCTTCTTCAGTCTCCTGCTTATCTCCAGGTAACAGGCATCAACAGGCATCACCTCTCATCCCTCCCTGCTCTGATTCTATGCCACCCAGCTCTTCCTAAGATCTGGGCTCCTTCCTTCACTGTACATAGCCTTCATTTCTTGGTGATCCCATTAATGCTCTGCCAACAAGTGGTCCCCAAAACACCACCTCTGCAGCTGAAATGCCTCTCCACCCTTTACACACTATTACTTGATCCATTTTCAATCCCAGGTCAGCAGCTCTGCCTCTGTGCAGCTGATCTTTTCCTGAAGAATCACAGAACATTAGGGATTGGAAGGGACCTGAAAGATCATCCAGTCCAATCCCCCCGGCACAGCAGGATCCCCTAGATCAGGTCACACAGGCACACGGCCAGGTGAGTTTTAAATGCCTCCAGGGAAGGAGGCTCCACAACCCCCCTGGGCAGCCCCTTCCAGGGCTCTGTCACCCTCTCTGGGAAGAGGCTCCCTCTCATATTGATGTGGAACCTCCTCTGTTCCAGCTCACACCCATTGCCCCTTGTCCTATCATTAGATGCCACTGAGCAGAGCCTGGCTCCATCCTCCTGACACCCACCCTTCACATATTTATCAACATTCATGGGGTCACCCCTCAGTGTCCTTTTTTCCCAGCTCAAGAGACCCAGCTCCCTCAGCCTTTCCTCATCAGGGAGATGCTCCCCTCCCTCCATCCTCTTTGTGTCTCTGTGCTGGACTCTTCCCCAGCAGCTCTGTGTCCTTCTGGAACTCAGCAGCCCTAGAAGTGGACACAAAATTCCACATGGAGTCTCACCAGGGCAGAGTAGAGGGGGAAGAGAGCCTCTCTGAGACCTTTGGAGTGCCTCCTTTGAGGGTCTGTTGATTTGCAAACCAGCTCAGCAAGAAGCAAGTGGAAAGTTACACCAGCCCTCTACTTCTGCTGGGAGCAGTTAGAGCACATTACTTCCACCAGTTAGTTCTTTTCCACACTTTCTTCTCCAGAAGAAGTGAACCAGAGGGCAAAGGTAGAATCTGATTTATGGCTGAACTTCCCCCAAGTGCAGAGGGGGTCAAACCAGCTACAGGGATCCCCAGTTTATTTCCCCCTCAAAGCTTGGGTAACATCCCCCTCTTAGTGTCTTCCCTCTTGTGTTTTCATCCTGCAGTTTGAGATGAAAATCACTCTGAAGGCTCCCACATCCTTCTGGTCACTTTTGCTCTCCCCCAGCCCAGCTTAGTTGAACTTGTCCTTACTCAGCAGCTCACTTCCACTGCCTCTAGTCTCTCCCACCCTTTCTGCAGAGGTCTGTGACCTCCAGCTCCCCCCTAAATTTCATTCCTCACCAGTTCAGCTGGGTCTGATGCTGGAATCTTCTCAGTGCAAGTGATGCAGAGCTCCCCTTCCAAGTCTTCATTGCTCTTGCATTGTTGCAGGAGAACAACCAGCCACACTGGGACAACTCAGCCTCTTTATCTGAGATCATTTAGGGCCAGAACTGAAACACCTGGGCCACAAGCCTGGCTCCACTCCTGAAGGTTAGGTCCAGGTGAGGGAGATGCATGTATTTATTCCATCAATTCTATCTTCAGTGCACACAGTCACACTCAAGAGCTTCTCGATGCTCTACAACAAGATATCAATAGTAGCCACTAATCTGGCACAGAAAAAGACCAGGAGATGGGCGAAGCTCTTGCTGATGTTTTAAATCTCTTGAGTAGCCACTAATTTAGGTTAAATTCCCCAAACACTCACTCCTTGGAAGGTGATGGCTGCAAGAATCATAGAACATCAGGGATTGGAAGGGACCTCAAAAGATCATAATAGACTGGCCAGGGCTGGAAGGGACCTTAAAGATCATCCAGTTCCAAGCCCCCTGCACAGGCAGGGACAGCTTCACTAGAGCAAGTTACTCAGGGTCCCATCCAACCTGGCCTTTGATGCTTCAAGAGATGATGGGGCTGATACAACTACCTTGGGCAACTTGTTCCGGCATCTCCCCACCCTCACAGCAAAGGGGTTGTTCCTCATGTCCAACCTCAATCTCCCCTCTTCAAGTCTGTAACCCTTTCCTTTTGCCTTCTCCCTAGTACTGGTGTAAAAAGCCCAACCTCAGCTGTCTTGTAGCCCCCTTTAGAGGTGGGAAAGCTGCTCGAAGGTCACCTGGGAACCTCTTCTTCTCTAGGCTGAACAACACCAACTTGCTCAGCCTAGAGCAGTTGCTCAGCCTAGACCAACTTGCTCAGTCCAAAAGAGCTGCTTGTGGTACCTTTCTCTCTGTCCTTGGAGAAAACCTTGGCTCCAGAGAAGGAACAACTTGACCTTACATTTTTATATCTGAAGCAAAACACAGAAACAGAGAGAAAGTGGGGTTTTATCCCCCCCAGTTCTTAACTGGAGAGGAAGTCCTCTCTTCAGTTTGCAGGAAAGGATCCCAAGAAGAGATGGGGTTGTAATGCCCTGAGCGATGCAAAGACTCGTTTCTCCCTCTCCAAGAGCAGCCTGTTTGCTTTTCCATGGAGCTGGCTCTGCTCTGGGGGCTCCAGGGCTGCTCGTTGTCCCATGCAGCCAGCTACTCTGTCCATGTCCTCAGGAGCTCCAAGCACCAGCTCCTCATTATCTTCCACCAACCCGGTGATTTACTCGCAGTGGTGTCCCCATTGCAACACCCTGGTGCAATCCCCTGGAGAGGAGCCTGCGAAGGACGGTCCCATTAGAAGGCAAACATCTGGGGGTGGCTGTGAAGCCAAGGCAGCGGTGGCTGGGCTGGGTTTGGCAGGGTGGTGAGCTTGGGTGGGTGTGGACTTCTGCCTGAATAATTAGTTCATCCCTAGAAGCATTATCTGAGCCTTGGGTGTCGCAGCAGATTTTGCTGAATTTTAATATTTCCTGCAGCCTAAACCTCTCGTTGCCCAGTTGTTGTCTCCTGTGCTCTCTGCAGCGATATCACCTTCCACTTGCTGGCAAGCTGCTGCCCTGTGAACACGTTCAACCTCTCATCCCATTCCAGAGTATTTTCAGCCCTACAGCAAAGTGTTTGTAATCTCCTCACCCCATGTGGTTTGATCTTCCAACACCCAGCGAGGGTGAATAAACCTGCCTTGTAACAGCTCCTCCTCAAGGGAAGATGCCCTGCGACACACCCAAGGAAATGAGTAACTGTAATGTTGGAGACACTTCTGAATGTAGGTCTCCAGTGCCAGAGATCCTGAGTCCTGCTGGACCATTTCCATTCCAACAACCCATCCTGTGACCTACAAGTTCAGAGGAGGCTGAGAGGAGACCTCATCGTTCTCTACAACTACCTGAAAGGACGTTGTGGAGAGGTTGGTGCTGGTCTCTTCTCACAAGCAATTAGTGAGAGAACAAGAGGGAAGGGGTTCAAGCTCCAACAGGGCAGGTTTAGACTTGATATTGAGGAAATTTTCTTCACAGAAAGGGTGGTCAGGTGCTGGAATGGGCTTCCCAGGGAGGTGATTGAGTCTCCATCGCTGGATGTGTTTAAAGATCATTTGGATGAGGTGTTGAGGGTTGAACTTGTAAGGTAGGGTAGATCATAGAATCATAGAACCATTAGGGGTCGGGAGGGACCTTGAAAGATCAGCCAGTCCAATCCCCCTGCCACAGCAGGAACCTCTAGATCCAGTCACACAAGAACATGGCCAGGTGGGTTTTAAACATCTCTAGAGAAAGAGACTCCACAACCCTCCTGGGCAGCCCCTTCCAGGGCTCTGTCATCCTCACCATGAAGAAGTTCCTCCTGAGATTGATGTGGAACCTCCTCTGTTCCAGAAGCTCTTTCTCTTTGAATCTTCCTCACCCAGGAAACTTCTCTGCTTGAATCCTTAGCTGATATAAATCTGCAAACTTCCCATGACTCCACTGACTGGTGAAGGTTCTTCCATCATGGCAGGTTCCTCCATCAAAGGACATGACCTGTTACTTCATCTGATCCTGCAAACTGCTAGTTTGATGCTTTTGGACCAACTGTGAGGTCTCCAACCCCCCAAGATGCACATGCAGATGGAATGAGCACTCTCACATGAGTTTCTCTACTCTCATATGAGTTTCTTCCCCAAGCACAGCCGCAGCCAACACAAAACGAGTGGGCAAGCAGCTAGGTGTGCAATTCCAAGCAGGGCAAAACGTGTAGGCTGAGTTTGGTTCCCCCCCAGACGCAGCCCTTTCAATCTCTTTTCCTTTTCAATCTCTTTTCCCTTTCAATCTCTTTTCCCTTTCAATCTCTTTTCCCTTTACTCCACAATCTCCCCGCACGCAAGCACCACACACACAGTCCCTCCAAACCCACTCGCACACACACAAAAAAACCAGCTGTAAGAGAGGAGAAGACAATGAGGAGCATTGTGGAGGAGCAGTCAGTCAAATATCCCCACCCCACGTCCCCCACCCGGAGCCAGCACATGCTGGGAGTCAATCAGCTCTTAGCGAGCGCAGGGAAAACAGACACCCGCAGGAATGACTCCAATAATCCCTCCGATCCTGTAGGACTTCCTTTCCCAAAAGATTCTCCACTCCAAAAACAAAATCTCAAACTGAAGGGTTTTTTTAAGAAAAAGCTGAATTTATTTGTCTTTTAAAGTTTTCACCCTCCTCCCTCACTGTGTTCAGCTCAGAGAAACGGAGACTGAGGGGTGACCTTGTTAATGTTGATAAATACCCTGAGACTTGGTCTAGGGGATCCTGCTGTGGCAGGGGGATTGGACTGGATGATCTTTTGAGGTCCCTTCCAGTCCCTAATGATTCTATGATTCTATGAATATGCAGGATGGAGCCAGGCTCTGCTCAGTGGCATCTAATGATAGGACAAGGGGCAGCGGGTGTGAGCTGGAACAGAGGAGGTTCCACATCAGTGTGAAAGGAACATCTTCAAGATGAGGGTGACAGAGCACTGGAACAGGCTGCCCAGGGGGGTTGTGGAATCTCCTCTAGAGAAGTTTAAAACCCACCTGGACATGTTCCTGTGTGACTGGATCCAGGTGATCCTGCTGTGGCAGGGGGATGGGACTGGATGATCTTTTGAGGTGCCTTCCAATCCCTCATGTTCTGTGATCCTGTGACTTTCTTAGACAGATAAGAGTGTCTTCTGCAGGGAGAGGCTGATTCAGCCCAAGACTGTCAAAAGCAGATCCTAACCAGAAGTTTATGTGCAGACACCTGCCACTGCACTCAGTGGAGGCTCTGCTGTACCCAGCCCTGAAGAGGAATAAGGAAGGTTCCTAGCCAGGGGCTTCAAAACCTTAACCCAGTAAATTCTTCATTAGGAAAAAAACCAGTTCAGGGTTTTGACTTTAATTGTTTGGCTCAGTCTGGACAATAGCTGTGCAAACTGCTTAGAGTGAGTTCACAACAGGCTTGTTAGAGCCCGGTGCGTCCAGTAAAGCCACCCCTGGCTGACTTCACCTCTGGGTGCTTCCACTGACCTCAGCAAGCAGGCCAGCACGGAGAGGCTCGCCCACGTAGCTACTCACAGGGTTGTATTTACTGCAGTGATGATGCAACGGCACCGGGAGCCAGGAGCTGCGGGGTGTGCCTGCTGCGTGCTCTGAAAATGTGGCTGAGTTGCTCGTGGAGGCAGGACTCCTTGCTGATTGATCCTGATCCTTGGGACCAGCTGTGAGTCAAGAGCATCCTTCCCTCTGGCATGTCCATCTTGCTTCTTCGGGGCATCCTGGGGTCGAGACACGTCTGGGGTTTTGAGGCTGCTTTATGGGCAAAGTGCTGGGCTTGTGAGAGCCTCATCTTTTGTGGAGGCAGTGGATGCCAAAGGCAGCTTCCTCAGCCACATCCAACATCCAGGGGCACATCCCTGATGGTGCCAGTTCTGTCACGGGAGCGGTGAGTGGGCTCTACACCATCTGCAACCCATGAGCTGAGCACTTGAGGGCAGGTGTAGGATTTGCTGAGACCAGCAAGGAGGATGGGATGTGGTGGGGACCCCAACATGCTGGTGATCCCAGCACACGGCTGCACAGAGAAGGGAACGAGCTGGCAGCACCAGGCCAAGGTGCTGCCTGTGCCACAGGCTGCCCTGCTCATCCCAGGGAAGTGAAAGCCATTCCTCATGCCCTTGTTCCCAGCACATCTTGGCTGTGGTGTGTGGCAAACACAGCACTGCCCTGCGCCCGGGCGCATCACCCAGGCGTTTAATTAGCGCTCTCATTCCTGGGGGAGCCTCCTTCGTCACTCATTTGCCTCAATGCACCACTGGAAGGTGTTTGAGCACATCCAGGAAGCATTACCGTGAGACTAAGTGTTTCTAAAAATACTGTGCCTGCCAGAGAGGGTTAAATTTGGGGTTTGTTTGGCTTTTCTTGTTCTTCTCTTCGCCAGGAGCAGCAGCCTTGAAGAGTCCAGTAACCTGTCTGCGTCGTCAGAAAATTACAGGTGTGTGAGCAGCCTGTGCTGAAAGGCAGACTGTGAGATAATGGGTGTTTTCTACCCCTCCAGGTTCCTGCGCTGCCGCTGCGGCTCCTCCTCAGCTCGTCCGCGGGGTCTGACAGCAGATGCTCTGCTTTGCGGCAGTGGGTCACCAGAGCCAGTCGGGCAGGTTCAGTGGCTGAGCTGAGGCTGGTGATTATGTACTGGGAGGGTTTGCTGGGGCTGATTGTGCAACTGCACTGGAGGACCCATCCTTCCCGTGCTCTCGCTTGCCATCACCACAGACCCGATGCCGACCTGCGCTGAGGTGCAGCGGCTGCTTATCTCTCTTGCCTTGGTGGCTCCTGCCCCACTACAATCGTGGCCAGTCTGCTGTTGCAGGGCAAACCCGCTGCCGAGGCAGTCAGTGAAACAGAGATGCTCCTAAATTTGGAGTCTGGCCTGCTACAGGGTGAAAGGACTCTGCTTCTCTTCTTAGATGTGTCACCCCCAAGGATTTTGCTCTTCTACCCTCTGCCTGCCGCCCAGACAAGGTCTTCTGCTGGCACTCCCCTTCCATCTAGAGGCAGAGGACATAGAATCATAGAATCATTAGGGATTGGAAGGGACCTCGAAAGATCATCTAGTCCAATCCCCCGACACACAGTGACTTTATCTATCTTTATCTATCTTACCCTTCCTCTCCATTTTCTCTCCCCTACCCTTTTTGTAATGTCCTCTAAATGCTGAATTCCACCTTTGAAACTGGTGTCAGCTGGAACAGAGGAGGTTCCACATCAATCCGAGAAGGAACTTCTTCATGGTGAGGGTGCCAGAGCACTGGAAGGGGCTGCCCAGGGGGGTTGTGGACTCTCCTTCTCTGGAGATGTTTCAAACCCACCTGGGTGTGTTCCTGTGTGACTTGGTCTAGGTGATCCTACTGTGTCAGGGGGATTGGACTGGATGATCTTTGGAGGTCCCTTCCAGCCCCTAATGCTCTGTGATACTGTGTGTAAGCTGGAGGGAGGGTGTCAGTCAGAGCCAGTCAGGTTGGGACAGGCTCTGGCTAACCTCAGCGAGCCCTGGTCAGCCCCAACACCTGCTTGTCTTGGCAAGAAGTGGTTTGAGTGGAAGGGAGATTGAGGAAGGTCTCGGGGAAAGAGAACTGGCTGTAGGTAGGCTTGAGGGGAAAGGAAGCTCATTTTGGTGACACCTCCAACGGCTGCTGAGCAGAAGTACTAATAACTGTCAGAAAGAATCAAAGGGATGGGCAAAGCAAAACAGGAGGACCTGCCTGAATTCCCAGTCGGGTTTTGTACACACCAGTGACGATGATTCACTGTCTGGTTTTCACTTTGTTCCCTTCCTTTGGCACTCACGAGGTTCCTAATGCTTGCAGAGCTCTGCCTGTCCTCTTGCTTTGCTGACCCTTTCCCCTCTTCTCCCTGGTTGCTCTATTAGCAATGACCTGAACACGGGAGTATTTGACCCCCACTTTCACTCTGATTATTTAATTTAATTGACTTAGCCTAGAAATCATTTAAGTGCTTTAAGAGCACAGAACCACAGAAGGGACATCAGAGATCACCCAGTCCCAACCCCCTGCTGCCGTGGGCAGGGACACCCCTCGCCAGACCAGGTTACTCAGGGCCCCATCCAACCTTGAACACTTCCAGGGATGGAGCTACCACAACTGTCCTGGGGAACCTGTTCCAGCACCCTCACAGGGAGGAATTTCTCCCTCAGATCTCATCTAAGCCTCTCCTCTTATAGCATGAAACCATCTCCTTTGTCCTATTGTTAGAGTCCCCTGTAAGAAGTCCCTCTCCAGCTTTCCTGTAGCCCCTTCAGGTGCTGGAAGGATGCTATAAGGTCCCCCCAGAACCTTCCCTTCTCTGGGCTGAACAACCCAGATTCCTTCAACCTGTCCCCATAGCTGAGGAGCTCCAGCCCTGAGCTGCTGCGGCTGTGCTCAACCCCTCTGTCCATGAGGCACCAAAGAGCATTGAATTACAGGTGAGAGAAGACTGTGGGCAGACCCTGCCTGATATTGATAAGGCATTGATACAGGAAAGCTGATCAGAAATGCCTGCTTGGGAAAGGATCTGCAGTGAACTGAGACCATCCTCCTCTGACTGGACCTGGGGGATCCTGCTGTGGCAGGGGGATTGGACTGGATGACCTTCCGAGGTCCCTTCCAATCCCTGATGTTCTGTGATCCTGTGATTCCTTCCCCAGTTCTTGCAGACACCTTCCCAAACTAAAACAGCCCCCAAAGGTCTGTTCAGCTACAGCAGGACCTCCGGGGATGCTGCTCCCTGAGCAAACTGCTCACAGAGACATCACGATGTCCCCTGCTCCTCAGGACCGTAGCAAATCTGAGCAGTGAAAGCTGTCCCAGCACTGGCACCAGGGCTTTGATGGGGTCACATCTGGCTCTGTCTACTGCTGATGGACAAAGTGTGGGTCTGATAACCCCGACAGGGAAAACAACAGGCAGGACAACACCTGTACATGTTGCTTACACTGTTATTTACCCTTTATGACTCCAAACCAAGCCGGAAGGCAGGCAGGAGAGGGGGCAGAGCAGCTGCCTGCATCTGCCAGTGACACCAGACAGCAGAGCAGACTGTCCCTGGAGAAATCATTCCTGGACTGGCCAAGACCTGCAGCAAACTTCCTCATCAGTGACATTTTTCCTGCAATAATTCTGCTTTAGCCAGAGACAAAATCTTCCCTCATGTTCTGCTGCAAAGTGGGAGGCAGCTGCTTCCTCCTCTGTCTCTTGCTGAAAATGCCTTTTATTTTTAAACTTAGAAGAACTTCTTCATTACAAACCTCCACGTACTAGTAGTCACTGAAGGTCACTGATTTGGTCCCTTTCAAACCCAGCATTGAACTTCTGGAGAGAGTCCAGTGCAGAGCCACAAAGAGGATGAAGGGAGGGGAGCATCTCCCTGGTGAGGAAAGGTTGAGGGAGCTGGGTCTTGCTGAGCTTGAAGACATCACCTACTCTCTCCTCCTCTGGAGATGTGTAAAACCCTCCTGGATATGTTCCTGTGCTACTTGATCTAGGGGATCCTGCCTGGATGTGTTCCTGTGTGATTTGGTCTAGGTGATCCTGCTGTGGCAGGGGGATTGCACTAGATGATCTTTCAAGGTCCCTTCCAATCCCTGATGCTCTGTGATTCTGTGATGTGTTCCTGTGTGACTTGATCTAGGGGATCCTGCTCTGGTAGGAGGTTGGATCTTCGAGGTCCCTTCCAACCCCTGATGCTTTGTGATTCTGTGGTAGAGCAGGGGCCACAGCAGACAAAAACCTCTCTGTGCATCCTGCCAAGAAGATCACAGGGGCAAGATGCTGTTTGGTTGCCATTCCCTCCCCTCTTGCTGCTCCACCAGACCTGAGGATGTGCCTGGTGACCAGGGGTGGCTGTTGGGAGCTCGAAGGTCCCTGCACGGCAGAGGGCAGTGCCCCACGTGAAGGGGATGGGAAAGTTCTTCGAGTTCTGTGCAAAGAGGAATCAGGAGCCTTCGAGCCTGCCAAAGAATTTCACTTCCTCTGAGGATGGGAACTGTGAGGCAGTTACTGGCAGTAACCAGTTTTATCATGGGCAACCGACCTTGGGATTTGACCCCATTCTGAAGGGTGAGGTGGGATCTAGCTCTACCTATTCTTCTGCTTAGTGCAACACTCTACTGTCCAGCAAGTAAATAAACTGCAGAAGGAGGTTGATTGCCACCAGCAACATGCCCCAACAAGCTTCCTGGAGCACTCTGTGGGCTCTTTAGGTGGTGCTGCTGATTTTTTTAGCCCAACATCCTCCATGAGCATCCTCCATCCTTCTCCAGCATTGTCCAGCGGTGGTCTCTCAGCACATTGTGTGCTACCCTGCACCCTCAGAGGACCCTTGTGCATCCCTGCAGCCTGTGTTGCGCCAGGTTAGGTGGGAGCCAACCTCTCTGGGGGTGTCCATGCAGAGGAGGCTCCCAGGTCTTTGTGGGAGCCCTGAGGAAGTGTGTTCCATGGGTTCCCCCATGCTCCATGCAATGGAATCTGTCCTTCCTGAGCAACAGGCTGTGAGACTCAGGGCTGAGCTTTTGAAAGGGCAGTTGTTAGGTGCTGGAGAGGGATTCCTGAAAGAAGAAGTGCCCCCTGCACCCCACTTCCTTTTGCTCTTGACTGGGCTGTGTCTCAGAGTGACCCAAGGTACGGGGATGGAAAATCACATGCAGCTCACTTGACTGTTCTCCTCTGCTTCCACAGCTGTGCCACACATGTCAGCAGGGGCTGTGGAAGTTCAGCACCCTTCAGCCTTCCTGTCCTTCGGGGCAACACAAAGTTTCCAGAGGCATGCCCAGTTCAGCCTCTTCTTAAACCAGTAGGATTTCTCCAGAGGAAAAACCAAGGGCAAGTGTAGAGTCTGGTGTCTGGGCAAGAACAACCCCAGGTACCAGTGTAGGTTGGGGACTGACTGCAGGAGAAAGGGACCTGGAGGTCCTGGTGGCCAGCAGATTTGCCATGAGCAAACAATGGGTCCTTGTGGCCAACAAGACCAAGGGCATCCTGGTGTGGATCAGAAATGGGATGGTTAGCAGATTGAGAGAGGTTCTCCTCCCCCTCTACTCTGCCCTGAGGGACCACATCTGGAATACTGGGAGCAGTTGTGGGCCCCTCAGTTCCAGAAGGACACAGAGCTGCTGGAGCCATGAAGGTGATGAAGGAAGTGGAGCATCTCTGTCATGATGAAAGGCTGAGGGAACTGGGTCTCTTGAGCTTGGAAAGAAGGAGACTGAGGGGTGACATCATGAATGTTGATTAATATGGAAAAGGTGAGTGTCAGGAGGATGGAGCCAGGCTCTGCCCAGTGTCATCTAATAATAGGACAAGGGGCAGCAGGTGTGAGCTGGAACAGAGGAGATTCCACATCAACATGAGAAGGAACTTCTTCCCAGTGAGGGTAACAGAGCTCTGGAAGGGGCTGCCCAGAGGGGTTGTGGAGTCTCCTTCTCTGGAGAAGTTTAAAACCCACCTGGCCATGTTCCTGTGCGACTGGATCTAAGTGATCCTGCTGTTGCAGGGGAGTTGGACTGGATGATCTTTCGAGGGTTATGGTTAGGGCTCCAATCCCTAATGCTCTGTGATTATCTAGCCCAATCCCCTTGGCGCAGCAGGATCACCTAGACTCTGTGATCCTCTGAAATTCACCTGTGGTCATGTCCTTCAGAGCTAGAAGACACCCAGAAAGAGGCTTTCAGCTTTCTCCTTGTGGCCAATAGCCTTTCAGTCTGAACATTTTCATTGCAGAAACTGGCCTGAGAAAACCAAGTTAAACTGAACTAAACCTTCCCCGGTCGGGGTTAACCGAGCCCTGAACTTCTTCTGGTGACTCAGGACCACACGTGTCACTCAGTGAGCAGACTGCTTTGAAACGCCACCTGCCAAAGCAGCCCTCCTGAGGAGCAGCTTGGAGCTTTCAAAACAGAGGGGCTGATCTTCTTAGTGCTCTCTGAAGTTGTTTGCAGCCAAGCTGCCTTGCCTAGGTCATACAGGGTCACTGGGTGTCTGAATACCAGACAGGTGAGATACATGCGTGGTATCTCAAGTGTTTTTTTCACTCTGCCTTCCATATAAGGTCTATTTTCACCTCAAAACTTCACCTTACCAGGCTGGGGGAATTCTCCGTGCCGTGAGTCAACGCTCAGGTAGAGATCACCCAGGGAGGGTGTGGGTTTGTGTCCCCAGATGCTTCCCAGAGCAGGCTGGGCAAACAAGGGGCGCTGTAGGTAGACATGATCTTGCCTTAAGAAACTCAGCTGAACAACATGACCTCTCCATGTCCCCTCCAGGTTATTTTCCACAGCTCCAAGGCCACAGTTACAACGGGAAAGGGAATGTGGGGTCTTTGAACAGTTGGTTATCCTGTGAGTTCTGAGTTTAGCACGTGTCCTCACCAAGGATGGTGCCATGAAGTAGGCTCCTCTCTGGAACAGAAACACCAGCTTGCAGATCATAGAATCACAGAATGATTACGGATTGGAAGGGACCTCGAAAGATCATCCAGTCCAATCCCCCTGCCACAGCAGGATCACCTAGATCTGGTCATTAGGGATTGGAAGGGACCTCAAAAGATCAGCCAGTCCAGTCCCTCTGCAACAGCAGGATCACCTGTATCTGGTCATTAGGGATTGGAAGGGACCTCTAAAGATCATCCAGTCCAATCCCAATGCCACAGCAGGATCACCCAGACCAAGTCACATCCAGTGAAGTTCTCCCACGGAGGACACAGCAGCATCACCAAAGCTCAGCGGCAGCCTCCAAAGAGTTGGGCAATACCCGTGTCTGCTAATAACAGGTTGAAGGAGACCCTGCTGGAACGATGGGGTTACCATCCCATAAAATACCTGCTGGCTTTTATTTTTTCATGAACACAGTAGGATTAGTTCCTGTCCTGTTAGCAACTGAAACACGTATGGGTGTTAGCCCTCAGGCTAGCATTAAGCTCATTGACTCATAGGCTTTCCAGATCAGGAGGGACTATTACACTCACCTCACCTGCCCCCTTGCAGAGGCTTGAGAACCTCACCCAGGTATGTCTACATGAAGCCATTACCTTCTGACTGAAGGCAGAAGCCCTCACCTGACCTGGAGAGAGGAAAGGCAAGAGGCCAATGCAGCCCCATGGCTAGTCCCACGTTGTACGGCAAGAGGCCAATGCAGCCCCATGGCTAGTCCCACGCTGTGTGAGCAGGGGGGTGTGTGCTGCACCAGATATCTCCAGGGGACTCATATATCATTATTTCTCCTGGTGAATCTGGACCTGGCTGTACCACGACTTCTAGAAAGTGATAAAGTGACTAAGCTACCGCATCCCCTGGCTCTAGTAGTCCAAGACTGATTTTGTAGACTTGCATTTGATTTGTGGTTTGACCTTTTCCAGCTTTAGACAAAAGCTATTTGAGCAAAGGGTTCGACTGGATGATCTTTCGAGGTCCCTTCCAATCCCTAATATTCTGTGATTCTGTTAAAAAGCTGCCTTGATCTTTATCTTCAACAAAAATAAGCTGTAGCTCAGCTTTTATCCAGGGCTCTTTATCAGCAGAACTGAAAGTGATCTACCAGGAGGGTCAGTATGGGCCCTCTACCCACCTGAGAAAACTGGGACACAAACGAGTTGTGCAAAAGCTGCAGTATTGTAGGTGTTCGTATGTCTAGAAAATAAAGGACCTCAGCAGAATCACAGACTCATTATGGCTGCAAAGGACCTCCAGGATCATCAAGTCCAACCTTCATCTGTGCAGAGCCATGAAGATGATGAAGGGAGTGGAACATCAACCTGAAGAGGAAAGGCTCAGGGAGCTGGGGCTCTTGAGCTTGGAGACTGAGAGGTGACCTCATGAATGTTAATAAATATGGGAAGGGTGGGTGTCAGGAGGATGGAGCCAGGCTCTGCTCAATGTCATCTAGTGATAGGACAAGGGGCAATGGGTGAGAGCTGGAGCAGAGGAGGTTCCACATCAATGTGAGAAGGAACTTCTTCCCAGTGAGGGTGACAAAGCACTGGAACAGGCTACCCAGGGAGGTTGTGGGGTCTCCTTCTCTGGAGACATTTAAAACCCACCTGGACATGTCCCTGTGCAACTGGATCTAGGGGATCCTGCTGTGTCAGGGGGAGGGGACTGGATGATCTTTTGAGTCCCTTCGAATCCCTGATCTCAGGTTAACCTGGTCTCCAGCCACCCCTCAATGATGCCTAAACCAACAGGAAGAAATGCAGTGGAAACACAGCAAGATGCAACGATACCCCAAAACAGAGGCATGAGAGAGCAAACTGCAGACCCCACAGAGCTGTGATGCTGGGTGGTGGACTACTAGAAGGAGGCATGAGCTGCTAAACACAGCAGCCTGCCCTTCCCTTCGGAGCACTAATTAATCATGTGTAAAAGGTTCATCAGGAAGCAGCCCAGCAACAAGCATCACACTGAAACAAGGTTGTGCTGAAGGTTAAGGGCACGAGATCCTCTTCTGTTTCCTGAAAAGACCCAGAAGAAAATCTCTCTTGCCCTCCTTGCCATGATACTGCACTGAGGGTCTGACATAAGCCAACCATCTCTTGCAGGTGATGGAGGTCNTTGCCTTAAGAAACTCAGCTGAACAACATGACCTCTCCATGTCCCCTCCAGGTTATTTTCCACAGCTCCAAGGCCACAGTTACAACGGGAAAGGGAATGTGGGGTCTTTGAACAGTTGGTTATCCTGTGAGTTCTGAGTTTAGCACGTGTCCTCACCAAGGATGGTGCCATGAAGTAGGCTCCTCTCTGGAACAGAAACACCAGCTTGCAGATCATAGAATCACAGAATGATTACGGATTGGAAGGGACCTCGAAAGATCATCCAGTCCAATCCCCCTGCCACAGCAGGATCACCTAGATCTGGTCATTAGGGATTGGAAGGGACCTCAAAAGATCAGCCAGTCCAGTCCCTCTGCAACAGCAGGATCACCTGTATCTGGTCATTAGGGATTGGAAGGGACCTCTAAAGATCATCCAGTCCAATCCCAATGCCACAGCAGGATCACCCAGACCAAGTCACATCCAGTGAAGTTCTCCCACGGAGGACACAGCAGCATCACCAAAGCTCAGCGGCAGCCTCCAAAGAGTTGGGCAATACCCGTGTCTGCTAATAACAGGTTGAAGGAGACCCTGCTGGAACGATGGGGTTACCATCCCATAAAATACCTGCTGGCTTTTATTTTTTCATGAACACAGTAGGATTAGTTCCTGTCCTGTTAGCAACTGAAACACGTATGGGTGTTAGCCCTCAGGCTAGCATTAAGCTCATTGACTCATAGGCTTTCCAGATCAGGAGGGACTATTACACTCACCTCACCTGCCCCCTTGCAGAGGCTTGAGAACCTCACCCAGGTATGTCTACATGAAGCCATTACCTTCTGACTGAAGGCAGAAGCCCTCACCTGACCTGGAGAGAGGAAAGGCAAGAGGCCAATGCAGCCCCATGGCTAGTCCCACGTTGTACGGCAAGAGGCCAATGCAGCCCCATGGCTAGTCCCACGCTGT
>VXBP01009915.1:13445-49748 GCA_013400115.1 Rhinopomastus cyanomelas
GTGTAGAGTGTTGCATCTGAGCAAGAACAACCCCAGGTATCAGTATAGGCTGGGGACTGACCTGTTGAGAGCAGTGTAGGAGAGAGGGATCTGGGGTTCCTAGTGGACAGCAGGATGACTATGAGCCAGCAAAACGCTCTTGTGGCCAGGAAGGCAAACAGCATCCTGGGGTGGATCAGAAGGGGGGTGATTAGCAGATCGGGAGAGGTTCTTCTGCCCCTCTACTCTGCCCTGGTGAGACCACATCTGGAGTATTGTGTCCAGTTCTGGGCGTCTCAGTTCAAGAGGGATGTGGAGCTGTTGGAGAGAGTTCAGCGTAGGGCAACAAAGATGATAAACGAGGTGGAGCACCTCCCTTACCAGGAGAGGCTGAGGGAGCTGTGTCTCTTGAGCTTGGAGAAGAGGAGACTGAGGGGTGATCTCATTAATGTCTACAAATATTTGAGGGGTGAGTGTCAGGAGGATCGAGCTGGGCTTGTCTCAGTGTCATGTAGTGATAGGATAAAGGGCAATAGTTGTAAGCTGTAACATAGAAGGTTCCACGTCAATCTGAGAAGGAACTTCTTCACAGTGAGGGTAACGGAGCACTGGAACAGGCTGCCCAGTGTGGTTGTGGAGACCTTTAAGAGCCGCCTGGACATGTTCTTGTGCGACTTGGTGTAGGTGATCCTGCTGTGTCAGGGGGATTGGACTAGATGATCTTTCAAGATCCCCTCCAATCCATAATGATTCTGTGATTCTGTAACAAGAGAATGCAAGTGAAGTTTTACTTCCAGTTTGAATATCCAAGGATAGTTCAAATACAGGAGTAAAAATCTGCACAGTATTTTGCTATGAACCCTGAAAACATATCTCTGTAAGAAGATGCGGCTTAAAAAATACTGCTTTCCTAGTTCATACGCTACTACTCCATCAAGTCTCAGAGTCTTAGAAGATAATGAACCTGTAGCACTACAGCAGTTTTTCAGGCCAATCATACGTCAAATCTGATTTCTAACATAATGTCAACACATAAAAGCAATCAAACATTTGCTTGCATCAAAATCACCAAAATGCCCATGTTCTTCACAGAGCTGTCTGCTGGCTGATGGTCTCCTTGAAATCTGTGCTGTACATTAGAGGGGCAACTCAAGTTTTTCCCAAGCCAAGTCCATACACGCTGTCGCTATGAAGGGCATGGCTTACTCTCTCTTAAAAGAAATGGTAACTAAACAGTTCAGCAGAGAATGCCTATGTTTTCTTTCAGTGCACCCTTAGTAGTCATTTTTATCTAATCAGCTTTATCCTGGGAAATCAAACAGAACCTGGCACATAGGGCAGAAAATGCTAGAGAACACTCAAGCATAACACTTTTCTCGGGTTACCTCAGGTGAACCACTTAGTGTTTCACCAATTAACATTACCGAAAAGTCAGACATGAGGACAAACACATTAAATTTTTTTCAAGCATGAGATCAGAATCCACAAGAAGAGATCATCTTTTCCTCGAACAGACTTATTTCAAACACTATAAAAAGTCAGTCAGAGGAATAGATTGTCATCTAAATAACCAGAATAACCCAACATCCTCTCAGTAGATACATTTAAATTTTTCCATGAAATCTTATTTTCCAGTAAATAACATAACCCTTAGCGATATGTCTTCTAAAATCTACCAATGTTAGATGTAATTTATTGCTTATTCTTATCTGAATTATTTAACAATAAAAAAAAAAATCTTTCTTCTGAAAAGCTGTCTAGTTGTTACATCCAACTTGTGGTTGAATATTGAAAATGCAATAATTATACATTGTAATAGTATAGTTTACTATTGGTTCCAGTAGACTCATAGTCAAAATATGGGGAGACAATCTTCAGAGAAAGCTGGAACAACAAAGAACAAGAAGGTATGCTCAGGTATTTGTGGGGATTACAAAACCTGAAATAATCTCCCAAAGTTTATGTAGATTTTTTTGGTAGTTTTGGTAGATTCTTCACTACTGCGATGTTCTGCAAATTCTTTTAATGAGAACTTTTTCTGAATTGTTGTACCAGAATGTGAAACCTCCCCTAGCTTAATGAGTGCAAAAGTCTTTGGAAATATGTTAGCAATTGTTGAATCAAACCTAAAAGTAAAAACTAATTATTAACATTCTTCGTCACTTTCAAATTCACATTCAGAAGTTCTACACACTAATACTTCAGGCTTCTTTCACTTAAAAGAAAGTTTTCACCTACAAATATTGATAACATTGTTCAAGTTACAGTATAACCCTGACGAATCCTTTGTGGAAATGCCGCACAGAACAAATCTGCTGTTAAAAAGTCACCTTCAGAAGTTCATCTTTGAACCCTTGTTTTGTGACATAAGCTCAGCTGAAAAAGGCATTTTTAACTCTATTAGTCCCAGTGTCAAATAGAATTTAGTTATTAATGGCACTAAAAATATCTCACAGCCCATCAGTTCCTTTCCCACAGATCTCACTACATACTTCTAGTGGACCAGTTTGAAGCTCTGAATGAAAATGTTTCCAAAGCAGAAGTGAAAGTGTGGACCACTTTAGGCATCAGAGCAAGTGTAGGATTATGATGTATAACTACACTGACAAAGCCAGTGAAGGGAAGTGGTTTGGTACACATAAGTATTCTATAAATTCTAGACATGTAAAGCCTGACTCCCAGTAACACGACTTACTGAAGACAAGTTTCTTCATTTAGAACTTTGGTTACTTCCCTTCTTTTGTCTGAAGAATGTTTGCTACATGTGATTAGAAGAGGGGTGGTTAGCAGATCAAGAGAGGTTCTTCTCCCCCTCTACTCTGCCCTGGTGAGACCACACCTGGAGTATTGTGTCCAGTTCTGGGCTCCTCAGTACAAGAGGGATGTGGAGCTGCTGGAGAGAGTTCAGCGTAGGGCAACAAAGATGATAAGAGAGGTGGAACACCTCCCTTATNCCTCTAAACAAAATGTCAGGAGACTTGAAAACAATCGATTTCTAAAAGTTGTTTCACAAGCTAGGAACTGGAAATGTTTACAGACTGTTTTGTCTTAGAATGGTGCTTTCCAAAATACCAAAAGTACTTTTTAAAAATGAAAGTACTGTAGCATTAATGTCTGAGTATGCATCATAACTATTATGCAAATAGCTATGTACCTTTTAAATTTAAGTGTTGCATTTGGATGAATTATAAGCTATGAGCATTATAAGGGTTACAAGCTCTGAAACCAAACTGTCTCTTTAATAGGAGTAGTATGGTACAAGAAACAGTTATATTCCTGTGGCGTGCAGATTCGTGGGTATGTTTACTCGCACTGTCTTAGATGGCATGATTCTGACAATGCATATACATATTCTCATGGTTCAAGACAGTGAATATTCACATTCACTTAGAGCCACTACAGTTACATATTCCTGAAGCACATGGACTGTGGCCTCTGCCTCTGTGCTGATGAGAACAGGGAATACATTACTGGCTTTTCACAATGTTATGATCAAATGATACCATAGTGCTTTCCAATTTGGTTCATCAGTTTGGGCTGTGATGACTGCAGATTTCATCACAACTGTTGCAATAGTTTTTCTTCTTTTTCTTCTACTCACTTTCTGGAGTCCTGTTTTTTTCAAAAGAAGGCTTTCATGTAAGACAGAAAAGAACAAAAAAGTAAAAAAATATTGAAAAGTGTTTAAAGGGTAAAGATTTTCAAACTACAAAGAGTTACATAGCTTTCTCCACATTTTTTTCCCAAAGACTTCTTTTATCCAAAATAATATATAAAGAATAAAAGAGAAACAATGTTGAAAGTGAAAGGATGCTGTTACAGGTCAAGTTTCTGAAGTTAACTAAAAAATACATGGAGTAGTGTTTAACTTGTATGACTTTCCTCTGCTATCAATAAACTTGTTACTTACTTTACATTGTCTAAACTTCAGAATTTATCTTCAGTACTACAAACGTATTTCCAAATAAAATAAATATAATCAGAGATACTAGGTTTGTGTCAACTGCCTGAAAAAAGACCAAACACATCACAAGAAAACTATAAAACGGGTTGAATGAGACAAAGACTACACTCATAAAAAAGGCAGAAAAACATTCTCTTATGCAGCATGCACATTACTTCCTGCAGGGCATGAGCCCCACATAGCCCAGTTTCAAGGATGTACACAAGGCCTGTTCTACCAGACTTAGTGTTCCTAATTAATGATACTAATAATGAGTAGGTACCAAAGCAGAATGGAAGAAGACTTTCTTGTTCAATTTAGTGTATACAGGGCCTTTCATTGCTTTTTGTATTTACAACAAAACTATTTTTGTGAGTTTGAAAGTTTGGGAAATGGAGAATTCATAATAGGCACCAAGAGTGATCTTCTTCCTCATACTAAAGCACTAGATGTGACAATTACAGACAACAATTGTTCTCATATCATATTTACATCAGAGTATTGCTTACTTTCACCAGGTACATTAATGTAAAACACTGTTTTGTGGTTTTGTACTACCATTAAATATATTGCAAGAGGGTAGACAGCCTCTTCAGAGAGACTTGGATAGACTGGAGCAATGAGTCAATGGCATGAGCTTCAACAAGGCCAAGTGCCCAGCACTTGGGTCACAACAAGCCCCTGCAATGCTACAGGCTTAGGGAGGTATGGCTGGAGAGCTGTGTGGCAGAGAGGAATCTGGGGGTTCTAACTGACAGGTAGACGAACAGGAGCCAGCAGTGTGCCCAGGTGGCCAAGAAGGCCCATGGCTTCCTGGCTTGTATTAGAAATAGTGTGGCCAGCAGGAGTAGGGAGGTTATCGTCCCCCTGTATTGAGCACTGGTGAGGCCCCACCTTGAGTTTTGGGCACCGCAATGCAAGAGAGATGTGGAGGTGCTGGAGCAGGTTGGAGAGGAGGACAATTATGCTGGTGAAGGGCCTGGAGAATAAATCTCATAAGGAAAGATTGAAAGAGCTGGGGCTCTTTAGCTTGAAGAAGAGGAGGCTGAGAGGAGACCTCATCACTCTCTACAACTACCTGAAAGGACATTGTGGAGAGGTTGGTGCTGGTCTTTTCTCACAAGCAATTAGTGATGAAGCAAGAGAGAATGGGTTCAAGTTACAATAAGGTAGATTTAGACTTGATATTCAGAAACATTGTTTCACAGAAAGGGTGGTCAGGCACTGGAATGGGCTTCCCCGGGAGGTGACTGAGTCGCCATCCCTGGATGTGTTTAAAGATCATTTGGATGAAATGTTGAGGGATCTCGTTTAGGTGTGAACTTGTAAGGTAGGGTAGATGGTTGGACTAGACCTCAGGGGTCTTTTCCAACCAGAGTGATTCTGTCATTGTCTTGTCTTTCAGAAACACATGCAGTCTGCATATTTAAATTTTTTTTTTTATTGCCTGATTGTTACTATAGAATGGGGAAAGCATGGAGACTTTGTGTAACTTCTACACTAGCACATCTTTTTTCATAGTGGTCCACAGATTAGTAACACACTATCTCCTGGCCTTGCAAGATTATCTCCTGGCCACACTTGCAAGACCTGTTTCTTAAGTAATTTTAAATTCTTTCTCCATTTTCTACTGTTTATTTTACTTAATTTCCAATTAAAAATTGCACACCCCTAAGCAAGTATCTCCTCATTAAAGTTTCTTGTACATTACTTTTGGAAGATTCATCTTCAGATACTGAAAGTTGCTAAAGCACCATCCCTGAAAAATATCTGAATTACAATCTCAAGAGGTTTACAGTTTGTTTCAACAGTTTCTTCCTTTTCTCAGTTCTTCTTTTCACAGTTTGAGGGGATTTTATAAAGAACTAGCCTCCAAGTCAAGGAATCAGGTTATTTGGTTATTTTACTGTTTCAGTATGAATAAAGTCCAAAGGTTGGGCTTTGAGAACACAGACTTTGATGTTGGAGGCAAGGATCTATAAGCCTGCAATTTATAGTTCCTATTTTTCTTCAGCCAATCAATATGCCACATTAGTTTTCAGAGTTTCTTTTGCTTTCCTTCAGCCATGAAAGATTTTGCCAAAGATCTTCCACATGAATAAACCAGCAATTTCCAGAGGTTTTACTAAATGTTACAGTTTTCTTCTAAGTCAGAGTATGGTTAAACTTATGAATCATTTTTCCAAAACAACCATCACATTTGCCATGTGAGACTACATCGAAGTTTCTCTCTGGAAGCGAGACAAAATAATTTGCTTGAAAGGGAAAAGGAAAATATGCTGGCTATTATTAGATGGAACATATTAGCTTTGGTATATACATTTTAAATAGAAAAACTCTTCTGAAGTTGCTAATTACTCAATGGTCAGTGCTTCCAAATGCAAGCAAATATCACAGCTGATTTTAAAAAACATTTAAGATAGTCTGTTTTGTCATAGTTTGTTATCACTAACTTAATTTCTGAAATCTCTCACTCCTACATTTTCAATGATCTACCAAACTGAGCAGTGGCACTTAGGGAAATAACCTAATACTACTATTGTTATGGTAAAGCAAACTCAGGAGCACTGAAATTCTCAAAGGGCTGCTTGGTTCTTTGCTTGATGAGTTCCTCTAAATTCTGCTTCTTTGCCTTTTCCCCTTCCATTGCTTTGCAGCTTCTGTATCTCATACCTTTAGCACAGGAAACAACAGCTTACTCAACAGTAGTTTAATAATTCTTTTTTTCCCATTCAGCATTAAGTAATTGGGGGATGTACTATTAGCAGACAACATTTGACGTAGTTGGAAAGACACGTCAGTCCTATACAGGACGTAATGTAAAACAATCTCTGTCAGAACTTCTACAATCGCAAGAATTGTTAAAGCTACAGTTGTGTCCTAGAGCAGACTGTCCTACAAACTCCATTCTTGCCAGTTGTCAGGGGTTAGCCATAGATTTCTACATAGACTTGCCCAACATTTACTCATCCATGTGGTTTTCAGGAGGATAAAATCCAACTCTTCAAAAGCACTCTTATCAGGTTAACATATTTTCTTCTCAACTAATCCAGAGAGGCACAACTGGAACAACCAGCCCCTTCATACCACTTGCCCCCTCCACCTCCCACAAGAAAATAGTCTCTTAATGCCTAACTGGTTCAGATAAAAGTACTTTCAAGTTCCAGACAATTTCTCCTTATTAAAAGGTGAAGATATGCCATTCTTAAACAACCTTATCTAAATAGGGCTGTTTTCCTGAATGCCATCACTCTGAGCAGTTGTAGAGGGCTTACAGTCTCTCCTCAGAGCATGCTGGTAGGTCTATCACCACACAGATCCATAAGCTGCAGCAAAATGTCAAAAGTGGTGGATTTATAGCTGTATAGCTATTGTATATTGACTACTCATGACTTCCTGCATTTTCAACCTGAACTAAATAACCTTAGACGTGCACCCACAGCGCAAAACACTCCATCCAACTGCATATGAAAGACATTCATTCTTTTAACAGAAAAGGCTCCTATCTATACATGGTCCCCATTTAGCCTGAAGGGATGCTGAGTGAATTCATAGGAATCCTGTGACACACAGCAAGGGCTTCAAAAACAACCCCACTCCCAGTCTTCTGCCATTTGTTACATTTAGTGGGAGGCTTTATGATATGAAAACTTTAATCCAAAGGAGAATGTACTGAGATTGGAGGATGAGGATGGCAGTATGAACATGTGCAACGCTCCCAAACCAGCACACAGGGTAGTATTTAGTCCTGTTCTGCATGCCTAGATCTCTATCAGCAGGAGAAAGCTAAGATGACGCAAAAGTTTGTGGTGGTCTTTCTGCATTAATCAAACAATACAACTTTTGCATTAGCTGATGTAACCATATCTTGATAGGAAGGAGGAGACAGCAAGCATGACATCCCCTCCAGACAATGGCACTTCACAAGAACATCACACCACAGACTCCCAATTCAGCCATTTTTCAGGTGACAAATAAAAATTAACATATCAGTTTCCTATACACATATATGTATATACACTGATTAAAACAGTCAAAGCAATTAAATGGTCACTTTAAAGGTAAAAATCAGTAGTCAAAGCCCTGGGAGCCATTTGTTAGAAACAGTGCTCCTCAGGTACTGCTGCCTGTGGCGCAACACTTCGAAAAAGAAACGTGAAGAGCCTCAGCTCTCATACAGTATAACCCAGCTGTCGCAGAGCCACTGACCCTCAAAGCTGGGTTCTCCACAAGATTACTAAACAAAGAGCAGCTGCGTAGCTGCGTTCTGCCCTAGGCCCCCTCTCCAGGCCAGCCTTGCCTCAGGCGACTGCTGAAGCTACGGTGCTCGTCGCCGCCACAGCTGCCTTCAGCCTCAGAAACAAGACACAACCGAAGAACATGTGCAGCGCTCCGGCCTGGATCAGCTGCGAGGGCCCCTCTCCAATTAGCCACGGGTGCTCCCCACGCCCTTCTCCCGCAGCATAAAGCGCTGCCAGCCCGTCTGCGGTCACTGTCGTTCCCGCAGGCGGAACGTTGTTGTCTCGCTGTGCAGCCGCCTGCCTCACCCGTGCATTTGGGCCGCTCCGGTGCGGTTCTGACTCCGGTTGCAATTGCAGCTCTCGCGGACCCGCCGGAGGCTTCTTCAGTGGCTGCCGCCCGCGGGCGAAGCGAGCCCGGGAGCAGAGGGTCATCACGGGCACTATGCTGGCCGTCTTCGCCGGGAAGCGCCCGGGGCGGGCCCTCTGGCTACCGTTGCTCTGCTTCAGCCTTGGCCTCTCGGCAGAGAACTCCGCAGGTAACTTCTCCCTCGTGTCTCGGGCAGGGCGGGCAGTGTCGCAACGCAGCCGCCCCTCGCGTCGTGTCGACTGGGGCAGGGGGTGCTGGGGCGCGCTTGGAGGGTCGTGCAGCCCCCAGGCATCGTCCAGGCCCCGCGGGGGTCGAAGCCCCGGCTGGGCGCAGCCCCTCGGTCCGGCCGCTGCAACACTGGGGCGTTCTCCTTCTCCTCAGCGGCCCTGACCTCCCCCGCCCGCAGCTCCTGCAGAAACAGGAGAGTTTATTTCTTCACTCAGAGGTGAAGGTTCAGGTATAGCCTTTAATGCTGTCCTTTTTGTATTAAATTTAACGTTACTTAAGGTCTAAAAAAATCAGCCAAATCGGTAAGTTTTTTTACTAAAAAAGCTGTATTCCTGGCAGGTTGTGAAGAGCGTTCCTTGGAGGTTTTTATTTTGCAATTTTTAACATACTTAAAAATTCTGAAAGGAAGACATGAGCCTTCTGGTGGGTCACCTTGTTCCTCCAGTGGTTTTCAGGAGCAGGCCAATCACTTCTGAGGAAATTGGAGCTTATTTTTAGAACTAGTGACTTTGTGTCATTAATCCCCATTTTTCATTACAGAGTGGTAATGAAGGGAAATAGCTGATTGCTGATGTTTGCTCTGCAAGATGTAATCGTTGGAGCATGTCTTGCCAAGGCTGAAATCTCTGCCAATGCATGTGTATGATTATTGTTCTGTCTTTAATTAGCCATCAGTGATTTAGCTGAATTTCCAGTGTGTGACATGTAAGGAATAATGTGTTTGTTCTTGCTTCTTGGCCTTACTAACACTGAGAGGAGCAATACTGCTCCCTATGTGATAACTTGGGAGGAATTTGTAGTAGTTTCGTGTAGTGTGAAAGGATGGAAAACATGTTTTGCCGCTCTCAAGACTTGTTTATGGGGAAACTGCTGTGCAGATCTTCAAGCTGCTTTAAAATACATATGTGTATTTATGTACAAACATAAAACTTGAAGTGCCTTTGATCAAAAGGTTTTGTGACTGTAAATGGCCTGATATTTGTAGGAACATGTGAGTTGCACCATGGCAAGTTATCCACATACATACTTTTGCTAAGTATTATTAACTAAAACTGTGTTTAATGGTGGTTGAAACAGTTCCAAGTATATGTAAAAATCTCTGTGAAATGATGTCCTCTTTTGAAAAAACCCCACTAAAAAAATCCTAAACCACATTTAATCCCATTCATGTTTTTGAAATTGGCACAAAATTGCAATTGCCCTAAAGTGACAGGTGTTTGGTTTAATCAGAAATGAGCCTCATGCTTTAGTAGCCTTAATCTGTATAAAGTTGCATGAACTAAGTATGGATGCTTCATACTCTAATTTCTGTGATTTAAATGTGAGAATGTATATTTTAAATTGGTTATTCATCAAATGTGCAAAAAGCTGGTTTAGCACAATGTACACACACAGCTACAGCAATGAGAAGTTCATGCTTCCTTGGTGGTGGAGAAATTAAAAGCTGCCTTTGAATGAAGTCCATGAGCTGTGTGTTCTGGAAATGTGAAGATGCAGCAGGTTTCTTAAATCAAAAGTACTGGGCTGCAGGAAGGTGGGTTCCATAGTCTTTTCAGGTAGACACCACAAGAGGCCTCTTAGGTTTTTAAGTAAGTAGATTGAGAGAGGACCTTGTCACTTTGTTACTTTTGTTTAGTTTTAAAATTATTTTTCAGATGTTGAAATAATCACTGTTATTCACTATTAAGTTGAAGTTGATTTACTAAGCGTCACAACATGGTTCTTCAGGGTTTGTTGCTGCTTCTTTATTCTATTGTACTTGCTTAATTGAGTTGCAGCTAGCGCTGCCAAAAAGCAAACTCACTGTACCTCCTCTCCCAACTTCTTCCCCTGAAGATATTGAGGAGTTATGAGGATGGAGTTAGTCTCTTAAAGACTCTACTTCCAGTAAAGTCTGTTTTTTCTGGTTTGTTCTGAGGGAAAGGCTTGTAACAGGGCATTTGAACCTCTTTCATTTGGGTCTTCTGCTCAGTTAGGAATGCTTAGTCTGCAGCTTTCCCATGTTCTAGGGGCACTAGGAGATTCTGGTGGCTGTTTTGGGTGCCACTGAATGCTTGTGTACTTAGAGTATAAAAACTACGTTGAAGTAGTTTTGCATTGCCAGCAAATTAAATATTAATGATGTTAAATTAGTCCAAATGCTGAGATGCTCTAACCACTTTTATGGCTGACAAAGAAAATGTGTAGATTTATTGATTTGACAGTATTTCCCTAATAACTGCGTTAAGGAGCAGAGGTAAGGTTGAAAAATAAATGATCTCATACTTTGTCCTCATACTTACTGAGAGCAGAGGAGGTCAAAGAACTCAGCAAGCTACCACACTAGTGATTAAATCCAATGCAAATCAATTATAGGTTAAGGCATACAGTCATGACTCAATAGTTTGAGAACTTCACTTTCTTACATCACGGCTTAGTGCAATTACACTAATCATGCAGTGTAAACTGTTCAGCAAGTTTAATATGAGAGGAGAAGAGCAGTACAGCATTATCTCTGGGCTATGTAGTTTGATATATGGGTAAGAGCCAAGATGTGGAAGCACTGGTGCTTAGACATGACACTCTATGACTGCTTTGACTGCTTTTACTTGGTATCTGAATCAAGGAAGAAAGCCGAGATGAGAACCCTGTTAGTATGCACATCATGTTGCAGGTTAACTGCCTTCTTTGCAGAGAGATAACAGAGCTGCTGAACAGCTTGGCACTGGCACCTTCTAAATTTATCACTGGGTTTTTAATGTGCAGGTGATGCATCTACTAAACAAATGTAGCCAGATGATCCATGACATCCTCAGAATGCCTCCAGATGAAAAAATTCATGGACCTTTCTTCAACCCTACAGTGACTATCAGGAAGAGTTATGCTTCTATTCTTTGTACCTCTGTCAAGCGGAGACAAAGACTTGGTCTTCTTACTGGCTGAATGGTAAGCCAGCAGATTTCTCAAGTCCTTTCCCTAGGCGGAGGACTGTGAGGGAACACTTGGCTGTTGCAACAGTGAGCTAGTATTGAAACTATGAAAAGTAAGAAACCTGTTTTCTAGAACCATCCTGTCCCTGAAAACGTTCAAGGGCAGGAGAGTGGTTGTCGATGGATCCATGTCCAAGTGGAGGCCAGTGACAAGCGGAGTTGCTCAGGCATCAGTCCTGGGACCAGTCCTTAATATCTTTGACAGAGACATGGACAGAGGCATTGAGTGCACCCTCAGCAAGTTTGCTGATGACACCAAGCTGTGGCGCAGAAGACACGCTAGAGGACAGGGATGCCATGCAAAGGGACCTGGACAGGCTGGAGGGGTGGACACAAGCCAACCTGATGGGGTTCAACAAGACCAAGTGTAAGGTCCTGCATCTGGGTCGAGGCAATCCTAAGCACAAATACAGGCTGGGCAGGGACTGTCTGGAGAGTTGCACTGAGGAGAGGGACTTGGGGGTGCTTGTGGACGAAAAGCTCAACATCAGCCAGTAGTGTGCACTTGTGGCCCAGAGGGCAAACCGGATCCTAGGCTGCATCAGGAGAAGTGTGGCCGGCAGGTGGAGGGAGGTGATTCTCTCCCTCTATTCTGCTCTGGTGAGACCCCACCTGGAGTACTGCATCCAGTTCTGGAGCCCTTATTACAAGAAGGATGTGGATGTGCTGGAGCATGTGCAGAGGAGGGTCGCGAGGATGATGAGAGGGCTGGAGCACCTCTCCTATGAGGCCAGACTAAAAAAGTTGTGTCTGTTGAGTGTGGAGAAGAGGAGGCTCCCAGGTGACCTTATTGTGACCTTTCAGTATCTGAAGGGGAACTACATAAGGGCTGGNTCCCAGGTGACCTTATTGTGACCTTTCAGTATCTGAAGGGGAACTACATAAGGGCTGGGGAGGGGCTTTTTAGGATGTCAGGTAGTGACAGGACTGGGGGGAATGGAGCAAAGCTGGAGATGGGTAGATTTAGAGTGGATGTGAGGAGGAAGTTCTTTGCTGTGATAATGGTGAGAGCCTGGAATGGGTTGCCAAGGAAGGTGGTGGAGTGCCCATCCTTGGAGGTGTTTAAGGCCAGGCTGGATGAGGTTCTGGCCAGCCTGGTCTAGGGTGGGGTGTCCCTGCCCACGGTAGGGGAGTTGGAACTGGATGATCCTGTGGTCCCTTCTAACCCAGACTGCCTGTATGACTTGGTCTAGGTGATCCTGCTGTGTCAGGGGGGGTTGGACTAGATGATCTTTTGAGGTCTCTTCCAATATCTAATGATTCTATGATTCTAAGTGGGATGGGGCTCTGAGCTACCTGATCTAGTTGAAGATGTCCTTGCTTACTGCAGAGGGTTGCACTGGATGAGCTTTGAAGGTCTCTTCCAACTTAAAACATTCTGTAGTTAATTTATTTTGTTTATCATGTCCTTTGATTACCTTGTTTTACTCTTGATCAGAACACTGGCAGAAGTATGATGGGCAGATTGAGAAAGCAGATGGTACAAGCCGCGCCTGACTTTAATGTAGTCTGGAGTAACTATGTTGGAGGTGCTTGTAGGAGAATCGGTAGGTTGTCTGTGCCTATAGTGCTGAAAAAGAGTAGGAGTGTTAGGAGTGGTGTTCACTTGCAGCAACTTAAAGTTGAGGTGCTGACTTTACCTTCTGCTGAGAGCACAGTGTGTTCAACAAGTTTGAACATACTCTAAGCATGCTGTAGCTTTTCACTTTCACTTATGCTTACAGCTGTCTTAGAATGGGGGTAATAAGCTCTGCTACACATCTAAGACTTTAGTTAGAGGAGCAGAACTTGTCCTTTTTCCCTTTTATAACTACTGGACAAATCCCTTAAAAGCCACTAGAGATGGCTCTGAATTTGAGGAAGAGTGCATGCAGTGGTGGTAGAATCATGCAATGCTTAAACATATGATGATACAATGTTTATTTTATGCGGAGTAGTTTTAACACCTGAGTGTGGGAACAGAAAGGAACAAACATCTCCATTTTGATAAAGCGTTGATTCCTTGATTTCTTAAGAGTGACACAGCAAACTACTTGAAGAGAATCATCATCTTCCCCTGCTTCTTTTACCTGCCAAGAACGTAAAGACCTGAGGTCTTGGCTGTTGTGAAAACTGCATTATAGGAGCAGAGTAAGACTTGGAGGTGTTAAGGAAAATAGAAAATGTCTCTAGTATTACTTGGTGGAGTTCACAAACTATCTGTTGCCTTTTGTTTTGCTCGCCAAGGTGACAATAAAAGGAAAAGAGGTTATTCACTGCATCAAAAAACAGGGAGACATGTAAGGTAATGAGGTCCTTATTTGACCAGTGAATCTGCTAGTCTGTGTTAAAAATAATCAACTAACGTAAGCATCATAAACTGTAGTTGCTGAAGCCCCAAAACAAGACAGCATTCATTTATGAGTTGTAAAGTTTATTAATCTGTTGGAAAAGTATGAAGAATAACTTTGCCTGACTGTAGTCTTAATACAGGAAAGCATTTGTGTACAGAAATTAGAAATCAAGTAAATACTGACTCTTCTTTGGTACTTTCTTGCCTGAAGTAAGCTAAAGGACTAATGAAAAGGACATGCATTGCACATTCTGGGTGTATCTTCTCTCAACCTGGGAAGAAAATGGAACTATTAGCTGAGATGGAGTTCTGCTTGAACTTTTCCATGAATGAGGTACTTTAACTTGGCTCAACTGAAAGAATGTTTCTTAAACCCCTGTTTCTTTTTTAGATGGAACTATGAGAATACAAGATGCCAGCCAGGCTCCAGTGAACCCTTTAACTAAGGTGCAAGCTGGACTTAATGAAACATCTCATGGTAATTGTTTTATCTCAGTACATGTATCTAAAGCTTTTTCATAGTGATGCTAAGTTGCCACATAGTGTTTACATTTGCATACTAAAATCTGTTGAAATAAGTTTCAGAAGGAACAGAAGTAAATAATACATTGTCTAGACTCTTTAAAGTTGCTGCAAGTGTTGCGAGCATCTCAAGGACTGTGGAAAAGCAGTCAGTTGCGACTGCCAGTTGTGTGATCTGTTGTCCCTATGCATATATGCAATAAGAGCAGGTAGTGAACCTGGAGACGGGACAATTCCAAAACTAAACTTTGTGGCATGTTCTGTTCTAGTACTTACACGTGATGATTTTTTCATGTGAGAATTCTTGCTTTTGTGATCATTTATTAGTGAGAGGTAGATAATGCCTCTGCATCACTGGTGCTAGCTAGCTTAATCTGTCTTTTTTTTATCATGCGTGTGTCAAAACCTCTGGTCATCCCTACACTGTATTCGCCATATTCTGGTCCTTAGTAGAGGTTGTGACAGGGAGCAGAGTATAAATTCTAGGCAGAAAAAGACTGATGATTGATTCCACATCTCTTTTCTTAATAAAGATCAGAGAAGTGGAAATTCAGCAGAGTGCAAAAGATCATGTTAATGAGTGCAAATCAAATATGGGCGATGTTACATTTAAACATGAACTTCAGCAAGATCAAACAAGTTATTCCATCCACATTTTTGATATTGGAAAGATGCTGTTTACCTGGAGTTTGTCTTCAGAACTCCTTAGCAGAGTGTGTGAGAGAAATGGAGGGAGTGCAGCAGTTAATAGAGGAACTGCACAGGCAGTGGAAGCAGGGACAGGTGCTCTGGGAGGAGAGTGGGGATGCTGCCCATTGTGTAGCAATGAGGTCACGAAGGCCAAGGCATGGCTGCAACTCAATCTGACAAGGGATGTGAAAAATAACAGGAGATTTTTATGGGTACACCAATGAAAAAAGGAAGGTTAAAGAAAACATAGCCCACCTGAAGAACAAGAATGGCAAGGTGGCATCAACAGATGAAAAGGCTGAGGTTCTCAACTTTTTTTTATTAGTCTTCACTGGCAACTTCTCTTGCAACATGTGTTAAGGATGTTAACATGTGTTAAAATCACGAGATAGGGACCAGACTGGTGAAGTCCTTCCTGCTGTGTGTGAAAATCAGCTTTGTGACTTGATGAAGCTTCAAGTGCCTAACTTGGAGACGTGATGAGCTGCATTCCAGAGTCCTAGGAGCAATGGCTAATATAATCACCAAGCCATTCTCCATAATATTTGAAAATCCTGGCAGTCCAGTGAAGTCCCTAGTGACTGCAAGAAGGGATGCATCATACCTACCTGTAAAAAAAGTAAAACTACCTTTCTTGGGAACTACCAACTTGTCAGACTCACCTCTGTGCCATTCTAGGAGTGGATTCTCCTAGAAGGTCTGATAAAGGCACACAGAGGACACGGAGATGATCAAAGACAGCCAGCATGGCTTTACAAAGGGAAGATCCTACCTGCTGAATCTAGTGGCTTCCTATGGGAGAGCAACTACATCTGTAGACAAGTGATGATCTATGGAGGTCTTATATTTGGACTTCTGCAAGGCCTTTGACACAGTCTCCCACAACATCCAACTGATTAAGTTGGAGAGCTATGGATTTCATGGGTGGATTGTTCAGTGGCTAGGAAATTGGTTGGATTGTTGAATACAGAGGGTAGTGGTCAATGGCTTGAAGTCCACATGGAGAGCAGTGGCAAGGGGTTTCCCTCAGGGGTCTGTTCTGACCTGTATTGTTTAATTTTTATCCATGATATAGATGGCAGGATTGAGTGTATCATCAGCAAGCTTGCAGGTGACACCAAGTGGCGTGGTTCTGTCAATGACCCAGAGGGATGGGATGTCATACAGAAGGACCAGGACAAGCTGGAGAGGTGGGCCCAGGTGAACCTTGTGAGGTGCAACAAGACCAAGTGTAGGGTCCTACACCTGGGTCAGAACAACCCTCACTACTAGTACAGGCTGGGTGAGTAAAGCAGCCGTTTGGAACAGGACTTGTCAGGTGGTGACAGGAGTAGGGGGAATGGAGCAAAGCTGGAGAGGAGTAAATTTAGACTTGATATGAGGAGGAAGCTCTTCACTGTGGAAGTGGTGGGAGCCTGGAATGGATTGCCCAGGGAGGTGGTTGGGGCCGCATCCTTGGAGGTGTTAAGGCCAGACTGGATGAGGCTCTGGCCAGCCTGATCTAGTGTGGGGTGTCCCTGGCCATGGTAGGGGAGTTGGAACTGGATGATCCTGTGGTCCCTTCTAACCCAGACTGCCTGTATGACTTGGTCTGGGTGATCCTGCTGTGTCAGGGAAATTGAACTAGATGATCTTTTGAGGTTCCTTCCAATCCCTAATGATTCTATGAGTCTATGAATTGGGGGTGCTGGTGGACAAGAAGCTGGGCATAAGCAGACAGTATGTGCTTGCAGCCCAGACAACCTGTCACATCCTGGGCTACATCAGACTGAGAGGGGTGATTCTGTCTCTGTTCTGCCCAGGTGAGACCTTACTTGGAGCTCAGTGTCCAGCTCTGGGGCCTACCGTACAAGCAGGATGAGGACTTGTTGGAGCATGTTCAGGGGAGGCCATGAAAATTATGAGGGGGCTGGAACATGTCTCCTATGAAGATGGGCTGAGGGAGCTGGGGTTGTTTGGGCTGGAAAAGAGAAGGCTCCAGGAGGACTGAATAGGGACTGTTTAGGAAGGACTATAGTGATAGGAAAAGGGGCAGTGGTTTCAAATTACAGAAGGGTAGGTTTGGGTTGGATGTCAGGAAGGAGCTCTTTAGTATGAAGGTGATTGAACACTAGAACATGTTGCCAAGGGTATCCCTATTCCTGGAGGTCCTGAAGGTGGTCCTCCATGAGACTGAGAACAGCCTGATCTGGATGAGTATGTCTGCCCACTGCAAGTGGGTTAGACTACGTGAACTCTGGAGGCCCCTTCTGACTCAGGCTATTATGTGTTTCTATGATAGTAACTGTTTCCATAAACACATATGTGACTAAAATACACAAAGTGTGACCTTACCTGATGATCTTAATTTACTGGGGGAATTGAGGAAAAAACCAGTATGAGGATCCTACTGGTGTGTGAGATGTTTTAAATGTGGCATTGAGATGACAATTAACACATGAACTGTCTCTTTTACCTTCTAAATATTTTATAAGGGATTTCAGGGACAAACCAGGTGATGTGTGTAGTAGACTTGCATAAACTCAGGTGGTGTGTGACAGTCTGTCAGAGACAGAGGGTCATCCACCAGAAATCTGCCACGCTTTATTATTTCAAGCATAAACTCTTGGACTAGTTCTTCCATCAGGCAGAGGTCATGGCTTTCTTGTGGTCTTGTCTGAAGTAACAGGACTTACAATCTCCCAGCAGCAGACATTAAGTTTTTGCTTAAAAATAATTTTGACTAGTAGCTGAGATTTGCAACAGCTTCCTGCCGGCAGTCACTGAATTAACTAGCCTGCAGCCTTGATCTGTGTCATCTGCCTGAAGCCTGTGTAGGCTTATTTTACTTAAACTGGTTGAAGCATGAGGAAAGGTATGAAATGGCAGGTGAAACAAGCCAGGCAAAAAGCTGGTTGCCTGTGGCATAGCATTCCTTATGTTGTAAACTGACAGGTGGTTAAACACTGTTTTATGGAATGGGTCTGCAGCTTGGAAGGCATGTAGCTTATGCTTGCTCAGAGACCTGTAGGTGAAGACTACTAGCAGGAACCTCCTTTAGCACAGCCAGATCCTGTCAGCTGTAGCAGAGAGGAATGTGTTTAACTTGGCCTCAAAGTTCAGTATTTTATGCAGGAAGAGAAGTAATTCTGAGAAGATCTGGGCTTTCAGAGAACTACTTCACTGCACAGTGATAAACTGCCACCCAGTGCTTCACTCAGTGAGAAGGCTGGCACCCAGTTTCATCTCTGTTCCCAAGTGTCGGTGGAAGCCTTGTCAATCTACAGACAGTAAAAATAGCCTTTTTCCTTCTACAAAGTCTAGAATATTTTTTCCTATAATATGTGCTTAGGCAGATCCAATCTGTAATTACTCTTTGTGTGTTTCTGAAATGCATTATAAAATAGCTGACAATGAAAGTAATTTGCAAGAATTTAAGACACATAGCTTAAAATGTTTAGTCTACCATAATTGAGTCTACCATAGGGAGGAGGATCTCTAGTTTTCAATCACTGAATTAAAAGAAAATGACTAATTTTTAATGGGTTTGCTTTTCACTTTTCAGAGTTCATGACTTTTATGCAGACTGTTGATTGGCAAACTCCTCATAGAAATCCTTCAGATCACTTGACACTTGGACTTGTTGAATCTACAGCTGGTAAAAGCAATGACATGTCTTCTATTTCAGCAGTTGGATTTCAATTACTTAATCAAATGATTATGGAGGATTTATATTAGTTGATAATTACCAAGACAGTTTCATATTTAAGGCTGTATAGAATGTAACTATTGAGAACTGGTAAGAATTGCATTCAGTCCTCTAAGCATGATTTCTAAGGTCTTCTCCTACAAGGTTCTTGAGTGTACTAGGAACTTGCATGTGGGTGGTGCAGTACTAGTAAAAATTGTGTGTAGATGTGTAAGAGTGATGCTTTTGTGGCTGGGCTACATCTCCTGTGAAAGCTGTAGCTTGTTATTTTATTGCTCTGTTCTTGAAATGCAGAGCATGCAGACAAGCATAGTGGTGGAAGCAGACTGTGCTTACAGTTGCCTGCCTGACAGCTGTATCAAGCTTTGTACAGATGGCTATATTAAACTTCTTTAAATGTAGCTTTCTCTGTGTGCTTTAGTCAGTAAGATGACAGTATTGATGTTCTTTGTATGTGGCAGTATATTCTTTGCAGTATAAAAGGAATTCTGTGACACAATGAGGGTATCTGACTTTATTGCGATGGAACAGGGTATTGTTGCCTCTGTATTCACTAGAACTGCATCTAGATTAGTCTACTTCTGGTTTTATGGCTGTCTAGTGGCTTTGGGAATAGCAGTTGAGTCCTTCTGTTTCTTTTTTTAAAGTTTGTAACTTTTCTAAGCTTGACTTAAACATTGATGCCCACCCATACAGTTTTATGAACTACCATTAAACAGTAGTTGACTCTTTGAATCAGGCTGTGAAATAGATTGTCAATACTCTAAAGAGGTCATCATTCATACAATTTCAAGACCTTTTCTTTAGTATAAAGCAAGAAAGCATCTTGTAAAATGGCCCAACTACTATAATGGTGACCACACAGCACTGCTGAGTAAGATTTTGTATAGTAATAGATAAATATAATGAAAGGATTTCCATGGGAGTCAGGTAGTTTTTTTAATCCACAAAGATTACTGTAAGAAACAACTGCAGTATGCTCTGTTACGATTGTAGGATTGTAATATGGTTTTGCTTCCCCCCACAACCTTGTTAGATGCAGGTCTTACCACAGAACACTTCAAACAAACAACCAAAGAAAGCATGCCTGACACTGTTGTGAAGTATGAGGTATTCCTACCTGGTGAGTGTTTTATTTCCTCTTTCAATTTTATTACATTGAATGCCTGTGATTACATGCACTCCTCTGTGTGAATTGTGGAAGTATCTAGGATGTCAGCTTCTGAATAAGCTTAAGATTCTCAGTGATTATACATATAAGATGATCAGTAAAAGAAAAGCTTGATAAGTTTGCCCTATTGAATATTGTGCTCTAGTAATGTTGCAGTGGAGAATGACATTCTTACTCCAGGAAGTTTGCCTATAAAATAAATCATGCTGTTCCAATAATGGACGTACTATGACTTATTTACCTGCATACAGTCTGATTTTTACATGCTTTTTTTTACCCTGGAAATTATAACAATATCATACTGCACCCATCTGTAATCAAGCACAGTTAAAAAGGCTTTGAATTTCTTCTTGGAATGAAAAAAATTTTCATAAATAGCTTTGCTAAATTTCCTGTAGGTGTTTCTGGTACTTCCATGGGAAAAAATATTACTTTGGACCGTGCAAGTACAATTGAACTTTCATGCAGATTAGACAAGAAATATTCTCATTTGAAGAGTCTTCAGATGACGTGGAAGAAGGGAAATGAAACAATTGGACACAGCAGAACTGATGAAAACAGCTGGAGCATCCAGTAAGTAGCATTCTCTACAGTTTTAACTTGCAAGTTCTAGTGATCTATCACATGTGTATAAACTGTCCAGTACTAGTCATGATTATATTAGAAATGAGACATGTGATCATTAAATATTCTTAATAGATGTGCTGAATCTGCAGGAGAGGAGAAAGGTTGCAGGTAATTAGTACCAGGAAGAAGAGCTTGTTAATCCTCTTGTACTGGAAAAACAAGTTTTCCCCAGACAACAATATTAAATGAGGACATGGTTCCTTAAGATTCAGTAATTCTGTTCAGTAAGTGAAGTAGTAATCCTTAGTTTGAGATTGCTGTTTTCCATTTTCCTGTTCCGACATTCTTTTTTACACATTCTTCAACCTCAGCTGTACTTTGCAGAAGTCTGAACAGTGTCAATAGCCAGTTTCTTTTCCATAACTGGAAAGAGAGGGGCTCGTTTCACAGTAGAGATGGTTTGGACTTTTTAAAATGTTAACTTTTTGGAACCTCTACTTTAGACTCAAATGTAGAAAACTTCTGTCAAATTCATACAGGTTACTGTTGTACTCTCAAACTGTAAGTGGACTAATTTTAACTAATTTTCCAGTCAATTTCTTTAGCTTTGGTTTCTTGCATCGATAGTATTTATGCAAGTTTTCTGTGATAGAAAACATGATGAGAATGTACTGTAAATTTTCAGCTCCTCCATACAACCAAAACCAGCTGTCTAGCTTTTTCAAAATCTTTGTGAAAATGTGTACTTCAACATCAGAGAAAATGCCGTATTTCATTAGATAACAGTTCTTCAAGATTATTTTATTTTGAGGCTATGGCAGTCATGGACTGGCTTTAGAAAGAACAAAACATTTGGGTAATCTCTGAATAAGGTATGCTGTATAATTCACTTGGTGAGCCCACAGTGAATGCTGTAACTTGTGTACATACTGCTCAAAGATGTTTGGCCTTCTGCAAGCAGCAAGGGTGAAAATGATATTTTTCACGGGTGGAGTTGTGCTTCTGTTTCCTTTAATGTGATACTGTTTCTATACTGCATTGATCCTCTGTCCTGGTGCTTCAGTAATGCATGTTCTCTACTCCACTGCTTATATCTGCTGTATCATTAGAATTTTAATTTCAGTCACTGATAGTTGTAGGACAAAGTTAGAATACAAGTGAAAAAACAAACTAGTGAAACTAGATTTTTTTTTTGAAGGTTGAGTATTGTGAATAACAGTAACCTGGGAAGTTACAGCTGCACTTTGAAAGGTGAAGAAGAATTCAGCACTACATTTCGTTTACAAGGTAAGTTTAACTTACATTAAATTTAGCTTTACTTGGTTGTTGAAATAGTGTATTGATATGGTTTTTGTGTATTATGAAATTGTAACTTAATTTGACAAGTGACTAATCTGGTCAAGCTAGATGAGAATCACTATCCAAAGTATTTCTGCAGCATGGAGGGAAGGATTTTGAAGCAAAACCTAAAAGCCTTTATAAGAAAAATTGCGAAAAACCAAACGAGCATTAAAGCCTACCTTTTTCACTAAAAGAGTAACTGATTCCCCTTCCTTCCCATCCCTGCAGCAGGATGGGAATACTCAACTTTAGCAGGGCTGGGAAGAAAGGATGGTGTCTCAGGCTCCGCTCTTTGGAGATCTTATGACTTGTAAGTTTGACTTGAGATGTGGTGTTACAGGGGGAGCAAAGTTTTGGCAGAATGGAGTTTTGAAAAAATTCACTTGTATTTGTGAAATGTCAAATTTCTGTGTTTAGTCTTGGACTTTATATAACATGAAAACAGCATTTATATTAGAAGTTCAGTTCATTGGGCATCTTTAGGTGCCTTTTTTTTGGTGTTCTTTGATGTTGCCCCTGACATTAGTAGGTGAAATACATTTGCATGGAAGGCATGGAAATGAAACAAATACCAGTTGCTGAGAGCCTTAATGTCTAATGAAAGCTATTCTTTTGTATTCCCACCATTCAGATTTTGTAAAGAGCAGGTTAAACTTTGGATCTTGAAAGCTCCTGAGACTGTCATACAGAAGATTCTCTCTGAGCACAGACTCCTAAAACCTCAGACTCTGCAAATAGCTACTTTTAACTTCAGCTGAACAACTGTCAGGGCACTGTAATTCTCATTGTCTCAAGCTTCCCTTGTCCAGTGGTGTAGGTGGTCATATGGCTTGAGGAAGCTGTCTTGTATGTTAACATCTTGACTAGCAGTATTGATAACTGCCTCCAAACCTCCAGCTAGAGGAGACTATCTTACAACACTGAAGACAACACAGTAATTTATTCAGGCCTTTTCATATCTAAAAATGATTGTTTTTCTTGTCAGTATATGGGTAAGGTTTAGTTGAATAGCTATCTGAGTCTGTTTCGACTAGAAAAAGCTAAAGGAGACCTTTTTCCTTTATTAAAGTATGCAATAACTATTTCAGTCAGGTAGGAATGACTCAATAGGGGAGTAATGTTTTCAGAACAGTGCATAGGACTAGTTGATTTATTACAAGAAGATGAGAGAATTGCTTCACAGTGCTACAGTGCTGCCACTTCTGATGCCATAAAAAGTACTGTCTTGACACTTTTTAAGATTGATGCAGGAGTGAGAAAGAGATGTCTTTGAATCTTCCAGTCAATAATGCAGAGCGAACAAATCTCAAAGATGAGTAATCTGTTGGTGTAGATTTAATGGTTGAAGTTATTACTGCTGTAACTGCCATAGCTTTTCCACTAGGCAGTTGGGTATAATTGTGTTACCTCTCCTTGCCTTTCCTGGCTTCACATAACCCTGCAAGTTTTGAGGAGTGCAGCTTTTGCCCAGGTCTACAGAAAACTGCAAGAGAACTTCCTGGAAGCTCAAGTGGTTAAAAATGGTTTCTGAACGGTCTTCATGCATAGAGGTCTTAAAGTAGTGTGAAGCATTGTAATAGCTGTATCAAAGGAATAGATTAATTTGTTTGCTTCTTGTTCAGGGGTCCTTAAGCAGCTGTCATGCAGTATGTACATGGTGTATTAAACAATGCTGGTCTTTAAAATAGCGGGAATCCGATTTGGTATAAATGACATCCTGGCCTGCATCAGAAAGTGTGACCAGCAGGACCTAGGAGGTGATCCTGCCCATGTACTCAGCCCTGGTGAGGCTGCACCTCAACTACTGTGAGCAGTTCTGGGCCTGGGCACCACAGTATAGGAAGGACATCAAGGTGCTGAAGAGAGTGGAGAGAAGGGAAACTAGGCTGATTAGAGGTCTGGAGAGCAGCTGTGAAGAGGAGGCACTGAGTCAGCTCAGGCTGTTCAGCCTGGAGAAGAAGAGACTGAGGTTCATTACACTCAACAACTACATGAAAGGAGGTTGCAGGTGGTGGCTTCTTTTTGCTAGTGACTAGTGATAGGACAGGAAGAAATGTGGTTAAGTTGTGCCAGAGGAGGGTCAGATTGTAATTATTTTTTTTTCTACTATCCAAAGTGGTGATGCATTGGAACAGGCTGCCCAGGGAGGTAGTGGAGGCATTGTCTTTGGAGGTGTTCAAAAAACAGGTAGACATGTTTCACAGTGGTTAGGGGTTGCAGGGTGGATTGTTGGACTTGACGATCTTGATGGTCTTTTCCCACCTTGATGATTCTAAATACTGGATCAATTGTCCATTTCCTCCACAGTTTTTCTTGCTATGCAGTAGCAGGGTTTTGTAACCAAATTCTGTGATCTGCTTGCAAATGTGCCTGATGCGTGTCTTGCATGCATTAAGGGGTGGATTAAGCACTGTGCTACACAGAAGAATAGAAGATCACACAATATTAGAGTTTGGAAGGGACCTCAAATAGATGATCTAAGTCCAACCCCCACTGTTGGAGCAGGGTAAGCTTACAGCTTACAGCATGCAGTGTTCCCAGACAGTCTCCCATCAAAGTACAAACTGGTCCCAACCCAACATAGCTTCTGAGACTGGATGGGGCTTTTATGACAGAGTGGTGTGGAGATAAATCCCTGTAATAATGATGGATATTCATGATGTTAATTATGCCTTTTGTGGTCATATGGATTGCTCATATGCCTGTACATGTCTGCTTTGCCATTGACAGCTAAATCTTTTGAGTAGTGTATGAATTGTGTGCTTTTTCGTTAAGACATATTCTTTTTTAACCCGTGTGCTCTTGCTTTTTTTATAAATTGAAAGGAGCAGTTATTACTAAAGTTGTCCCCTCTATTCATAGGAGTGAGGACACTGCTTTTTTTATAGGATCATAGAATTACCAGGGTTTGGAAGGGACCTTGAAAGATCTAGTCCAATCTCCTGACACAGCAGGATCACCTACACCAAGTCACACAGGAACATATCCAGGCAGGCTTTAACAGTCTCCAGTGAAGGAGACTCTACAACCCACCCTGGGCAGCCTGTTCCAGTGCACCGTTGCCCTCACTGTGAAGAAGTGCCTTCTGATATTTATATGGAACCTCCTATGTTTCAGCTTAATACCAATGCCCCTTCTCCTATCATTGAGAAGAGCATGGCTCCATTCTCCTGACACCCACCTGTCACATATTTATAGACATTAATGCGGTCACCCCTCAGTCTACTGTTCTCCAAGCTAAAGAGACCCAGCTCCCTCAGCCTCTCCTCAGAAGGGAGGTGCTCCACTTCTTTCATCATCCTTTTTGCTATATGCTGGACTACTTCCAGCAGTTCCACATCCCTCTTGAACAGACAGGCCTAGAACTGGACACAATACTCCAGATGTGGTCTCACTAGGGCAGAGTAGAGGGGCAGAAGAACCACTCTTGATCTGCTAATCACCCCACTCCTGATCCACCCTGGGATGCTATTTGCCCTCTTGGCTGCAAGAGCACATTGCTGGCTCATGGTCATCCTGCTGTCCACTGGGAATCTCAGGTTCCTTTCTCCTAAATTACTCTCCAACAGGTCAGTACCCCAAGTACCTGGGGTTGTTCTTGCCCCGATGCAAGACTCTATGCTTACCCTTGTTGTGTTTCATTAAATTGCTCCCTGCCCAGCTCTCTAGACTGTCCAGGTTCCACTGAATGGCAACACTGTCTGCAGGGGTGTCAATGACACCACCCAGCTTTGTGTCATCAGCAAACTTGCTGACAGTGCATGCCAATCCCTCATCCAAGTCATTAACGAATAGATTGAACAGGACTGGTCCCAGCACTGACCCACTTGTGCACTCTAATGATGATAGTTTAATGGTTAAAAGAAACACATACTGAGTAAGAAAGGCAGATTGATATATGGTACAGCAAATTCTGAGGTTGTAAGCAGTATTACTGTTAACAGATTGTTTTCCTACATGTTTACAGAATGAAAACTTTAAAGTCTGTACTCAAGAGAAGTGAGCAGTTCTGGAAAAAGTAACTTAAGCTCAGCCAGTTGAGAAAGGGAGAGAACAAGAATTGTAGTTTATGCCAAATTTTCCCATTGTAATTGCTTAAAATTCTTGGCCTGTTTAGTGGGACTAATGGAATTTAAAAGATTACTTGGATCTGTAATTAGAAGAGAGATCAATGAAATTTCAAGTACAAATTAAAGCAAATGGATCATAGGAAAGCATGCTAGTAAACATCCTAATAAAGAGTGATGGAAGGGAAGAAGGGCAAAACAGTGTATTTACTCACCTCTGGATATATGTGGGATGCCTCAATATAATCAACAGGCTTTTCTCCTGGAAGTCTGTGGGACATCTGCAGTTGGAATGACTGGGACAACTACATTTGAAGTTATAAACTGATGTCTTGTTTCTTGTGCTCATGTTCTATCCTTAGCAAAGTTTGACCAAAAGTCTTTTGTTGGCATGGCCCCAGAAGCTGTTAGTTTGGCTGAGTAAATATATGTAACTACCAAGCTCGTTTAATGTGCAGTTTTTGTCTTAGTTATCAAAAGTAGTCTGTTTGCCCAACCTGTCAGGCACCATTATATGGTAGCATATTATGGCTGGAATAGAGTTCTACTGGGTTTTGTAAATTGAATGAATCTGCAGAAAAATTGCGCTAGAAAAGAACTGTGTTACTGGAACAGAGATGTAGCTCACAGTAGTTGAAGAGGTCAAATGGGCAAGGGTGGAAATAGCAGTCTGATTTATCACTTGGTTTTTCAGTATTAATTTGCAACTTTTAAGATCACATAGCTACTAAGATCAAGATTACTCTGGCTTTCTGCACAAATTCACTATATGGAATATGAACTTGATATCTTAATTTAGATTGTCATGAATGATAATCTGTTTTTAAGAGAAAAGGGAAATGAGCAGACTACTTACAAATACTTATTTAAATATACTGTTTTATAAAACTGTAATAACCTGTAACTCACTTTAAACTGTTTGCAACTTTTTCTTAGTACCAAAAATTGAAGGAAAAGAAAAGCCCACAATCAGTTATGAAGGAGATACAGCTATACTGACTTGTAAAAGTTCTGGCTATACTCCCATCGTTTGGACCTGGTATGTGACCAATGGAAGTGAGCAGGTAAGGTTTCCATATCTTGGCCAAAAAAACCAAGTACAGACTCTTTGCAAAGTATTGACTTCCTTTGATTACAGTTAATATAAATGTGCATGGGAAAAATAACCCCTGATATTTAGATGTATTCATTATTACAGAGATTGGTTTTTGTTCTGGTTTGCATGCCATTTCCAAAATGTCCCTGCCATGCTCATAGAATCATAGAATACCTTGTGTAGGAAGGGACCTTCAAAGTTCATCTATTCCAGCCCCACTGGAAACCTCTGAAATTTATTTTTACTAGTTTAACAATGGGTTACATTGCTCAAACTTTACTACTTAATACAAAAAAATCATGGCAGGAAACTACTGAACATGTAAGGTATTGAAAAAGAACAGGAGCATGTATCTTTCTCTTCCTTCAGGTATTATGATTTCCTGTATTTCCCAGCCTGTATGACCTCTCTGCAGCCCTGTGCCTAAAAGAGGTCATTGTAATGTGGAGACTATTGTGCCATTTGATTCTGAAGGAACTGGAGTCACTTCTTACTTTAGGTCTTGCCTTAAAGGCTGTGAGGAAAAGATCTCGGCAGTTTCCTTCCTTTGCAAACACACATTTCATGCTCCCTCACAGCCTTGGAAACTTAGAAAAGGATTAGAACTAGGCTGCTGAGAAACCTGTGTTAACTGAGAGGAAGTAAATTGATCTGTCTCCTATACATTGCTGGAAAGCAGCATTGACTTGTAAGACTATGAGCATTTTCCCAGTAAAGCAGCAATCCCAGTTCAGCTTCCATGAAAAGGGTGTGGTGAAGCTTATGTGTCAGAACCTGCATATCGGATCATGTTGCCTGAGGCTGCCTTTGTCAGTGACCACAGAGTAGCCTTCATCTGATCTTAAACAGGTCAGAACTTGCTCACTGTGTGCATTTTCCTCTATTGAGTTTATGAACAAAGGTGGTCAGCTAAGACAAATTCTTCCCTTGGAAGTGGACTAAACCAACTTCATGAATGCCACTTGTTCTTAATTTTGCATGTCTTTTATATAGAACTGTTAGGATAATTTAAGTAAACACTTTACGAGTCATACTAATGCAGTGATGCTGTTTTTCAGATTGCCATTAATGACACTCTGCTGCCAGACAAGTATGTCATTAATAGAGTATCTGCCAATGTAACCTATCTGAAGATATTGAAGGTCACCAAGGAAGACAATGGTGTATATTGGTGTGAAGCTGCTTTTGAATTGGGGAAAAGCATGGGAAAGCTGCACCTTAAAGTTCTGTCCCTGTTGGAGCCTCTCAAACCCTTTCTAGCAATTGTGGCTGAAGTTATTGGTTTAGTAACTGTTATTTTCCTTTATGAGGTTTACTCAAAAAAGAAAGAGAAATGTGCAGGTAAGTGGATTTTTTGGTCTTTCCTGGCTTTCTATTGAAATGGCAACAAAGGGTAAAATGACCCATGGCTCCTTACATGAATCACAGAATCACAGAACATTAGGGATTGGAAGGGACCTCAAAAGATCTAGTCCAGTCCCCCTGCCACAGCAGGATCACCTAGACCAAGTTGCACAGGAGCATATCCAGGCAGGTGGATTTTGTGGGTCTGTATTTTCTTCTGATAAAATACTTTCTTCTCAAACACTGCATTAATACAGATCTTTTAGTTGCTTCCATGTCTTAGATTCAGGTCCAAATGCTTTAATAAGCAATACTCTCCCATAAATAGTTTGGTGTAGCCTCTGTTTCCTTACAAGACAAAGAAGTTCAGTCTATATTGTTTTGGAAGCAACTGTTGGTAGTCTTGATGGCAGAAACTTCTCAAGAAACAGGGTAAAAGAAAAAAATGCTTCAAACTATAATGCACTAGTGTTGTACTAAAGTACACATAAACAAGTGAAACTAGAAGTACAAGTGATAGGTATAACCTATGTATATATCTCTTTATTAAATGTATGTGCAAATATGTATTCTGTATTTTACACATATGCATATATTGTAGATAATGTGTACTAATAAGGCTATTACAGAACACAAGTTTAAAGTAAGCTTCACAACAAATTTACAGGAGGTTCCACTGAGATAGGAGCATGATAATTTAAATTACAAATTAAAGTAATAAAATGAAAAAAATTGTATTGCTTAGAAGTAGAGTAGATACATCATTGAACTGAATTACTGTTAATTTGAGACCTTATGTAATCCTTTTTCTGTTATATAGAAAGTGAAAAAGAATTTGACCAAATTGAGCAACTGTAAGTAATGATTTTGGATACTATAGTTTAAATATTTAAACTTTTGCCTGTTACACTTTGTATAAAATTACACCTTGTTGTTGACTCAGCTGGTAAGGACTAATGATGAATGTGAAAGTGCAGTTGATTCCTTTTCTTAAGACTTCCTGATTCCAGAGTGTGCGGAAGGGTGTTTTCTGCTTGGTACTTAATTTTTATGTTTGGAAGTACTTAGTTGGGTTTTTTTGAAAACACCATATGTCCTTGTTAAACACATTCTAAAAGGCTTTACAAAGAAAATCACTTCCAGGTTAAAATCTTTCTGAAGAGGCATTGAAATGTTTTTTTCTAGTGTATTTTACTAATCTACATTTCTGCGTGCAGTCAAAATTTGACTGTCCCCGCTAAATCTGTAGTGTGGCAGCTGGTTGTTGTGGTGTGGCACTTGCAGTTTCTTTGGGGAGTTCTCTCACTGTGCTGATGGGCTTGGGCTCCACAGGCACAGGAACTGGAGCAAAAGTAGCACTTCTGATGCTGTATTGCTGCTTGCAGTTTGGTGCCTGGTCCCCTTTAAGTTTACAAGTTTATATGCCACGAGTGTGATAATACGTTCTAGATGGACTGTTTATGGCAGACTGTGTTGGGATTGTTAAACTAGAATGACTGTATTTGTCCTAAAGCTAAAACTGACTTTGGATTTTAACATCTTTGTTACAGCAGATCAGAAGAAATCAATGGTCTGGAAAACAGTAGGTCTAGGCACATAAAGTCTGAATCTGCTTCCTATAAAGGTAAGAAAGAGTTGAAACAAAAACTACAGTTTGCTTTGCTTGTGAGCAGCTCAATACCAATGAAAAAAATCCACTGTTTCATTCCAATCTGTTCTTTTTGTTGGGTAAACAACATAGTAACAGAACAAAAGTTTAGATACTTTTGTGCTGATAATAGTAAACTATTATATACTGAGTCTAACCTTTTAATTCAAATTCAGTTAATGCTGTAAGTGTTCTTTAATAATTCTAGTCATTAGAGTTAAAGCTTAGACTGATTTGCTGGGATGTAGAAGAATTGCTCATTTATCCATTTCCCAAAATCCTGCTTTTTCTAGCTGTGTTTTGAGTGTACAGTGATGTCATGGAGAAAGGGTGCAATTGTGATAGCGAGTAGGTAATGTAACTACTAGCGATTACAAACCAGGGATTATGGAATCACAGAACATTAGGGATTGGAAAAGACCTTGAAAGATCTAGTCCAATCCCCCTGCCATAGCAGGATGACCTAGACCAAGTTGCACAGGAACATATCCAGGTGTGTTCAAGTGTCTCCAGAGAAGGAGACTCCATGACCGCCCTGGAGCGTAGAAAGAAGGCAGACCTTAATACATGGTGACTGAATACAGCATTTTTAGCCTTTTGGAGCTGTTTAATGAACTATGCTGATTCTCTGCCCTGTTCAGTCTAAATAGACTTCTAGCTCCTAATTAGCAGCAATATTTGTCAGAGAATGGTCTGTCAGTTGAGGACCAATCCTACAAACTCAGGCTACTTTCCCTTGAATCCTGATCTCAAGATTAGAAGTGTGAGTGACTTTGCTTTCATGTCACTGCTGGTACTGTTCCCTTGTCACAGACAATATACCTGAAAGAAAATTGTTTCATGGTTTCTGTACCTTTGCTTTAGAGAACAGAAAGAGAATTCAAATAAAGAGTAACAAGTCATCAGAAAATAATCAAGAACAAATATTCCCCAAAAGTATATTTCTGTTTTTCTTTGGTTTTTCTACTTGCTCATTGCTGTGACTTAGGAGTCCAAAGATTTATGCTTTATAGAATCTAAGCTCCCATTCTTGTAAGGTTGGTTGGACACATGACAGTTAGTGAGCCGCTAAAGATTCAGACTTGAAAATTCAATTAAAATGTTTATATTCAGACAAGGAGGGGGGAACTGAACAGCAAAATAATAAAATTAATGTTATAAGGAAATGTTTTGTGTTTTTTAAATTCAGGAGATTGAAGCCAATGGAAGGGGAAAAAAATCATAAAGCTACTGAAGATGTATGTGACTATGCATTTCAAACATCCACTACGTGTCTATGTAAACTCTAACTTAGGAGAAATAAAGCTTTGAAAATAACTGTGAAACTGCTAGTTTGGTGCAGATGATGTATTCTGAAATACCACATTTAGATGTTTGCTGTTAAGAATGCTGTCATTTTACTGCTAAAGGGTAGGTTTAATATGGTCAGACTTGCTGTACTTTCACCAAAGAAAATGCCTCTTACTAGCAAATGGGCCAAATGTGACCCAGCTATTTTTACCAAAGAAATGATCAAAGGGAAATCTTTATCATGATTTAAGTGAAACATCAGTTTTTCAGTTTGCTCTGAACAGTCAGATGTATTAGTTCTAACTCTTTCTCAGCTTTTTAAAATAAGAAATACAGGTATATGGACACATTCTGAATACTTAAGATTATTTTTTAAGAGAAGTCCTGCCATGTGTCTTTACTACTGCAGTAGTAAGTAATTTGAATGCTTAAGTACTGAACAGATCAGATACTTCAGTAGTATTTCAGAGAAACAAAGGGGATATGGTACAATAGCAGAAGATAACTGAAATAATTACTTATGTTTGCACTAACTACTGCAGTAACCTCATGGCTGCAAAAACACTATTGCAATTATAATTCACAAAGAACGCAGATTTTGCAAATACACCTATATGTTTCTTGCAAAACATTCTGTCTAGTTGGTACTTTTTACTTCTTGCAGCATAGTGCTCTTTAAACGTCTCTCACACCACCTCACACCACAGAGGATATCTTGACCTTCTGATGTTTTAAGGCTAATAATACAAAGCAATATGAATACTGCTAGTTCTTATATGTAAGGTTGTGGCACCGCTGTTATGACCTGAACAGTTTTATGCATTCAGCTTGAAAAATGTGCAGCTGATTGAAAAACATATGATTGCACTAGTTGCATTTGCTAATCCAAAAAATAAGAATCTTACATTTTAAGAAGGGGAATTGTGTCCCAACAAAAATGTCAGGTTTTAAAAATAGTCATAATTTGCCAACTCCCTAGGGAAGTGAAAGGAGAAAACCCATCTAAATAGAACTTTCTCAGGCTTGTCATGTCTCTTTGAACATAGATGAAGGAATACAGAAAAATGAAAGTTAAGGGAATTAAATCTGATCTTTTTTCTGTTGTTCTTAAGGGTTTGAAGATATCAAAGCCATTGGTTTTGTTGGAGATGAGAAAATCCAGCATGATATATACTTTCTTGTTTTTCATAGATTTTTGCAGCTGTAAGAACAAAAAAGCCCAAATAAAAAATGAGAAGTAGATAAGAATCAGGTTTTTTACTGTAAGGGCTGAACACTGATAAAGATTTCCCTTGTGAAGATATGCTGAGATACTGTGTTTCTTGTACTTTGCCTTCAAGCTTCTATGCACTGTAAAAATCAGAATGCATTTACAGGCTTTGTTTATCTGTGATGCATTCATTGATAACACAGCATTTTTGTTGTAGCAAGTGTTTGCATTGTAAAGGTATGTTGCTTGAAACTTTGAGGACATTTACTACTGAATTTTCCTAAATAAAAAAGCTTCACTTACAGATGCAAGTATTGGGTGCTGAACAAAACAGACTTAATGCCTTTGGCAAAAGGAAGGAGGCTAGGTAAGATCAGAAAAGATTCAAATTGAGGTATAAAGTCTCAGCCAACACAGACAAGTTACAGGAGTAGAGATTTTTTTCATGTTAGCAAAGAAGGGGCTGCTCTGAAGACAAACTGGAGAACTTGGGTTAAGCATAGATTTTAGATCCATGATATTTGCTGTTAGGACTGCTTGGTCAAACTGCCTGCTGTAGCTGTAGTTCAGTTTTAACCTGTCTAGCTTGCCATGTCTGTGAAGGATTTAAGTTGGGAAGAAAGTTTTTTTATTATTGGGTTTTATTCCTTATATCTGTCTGGGTTCAATACTAGTTCAAACATTCCTGAGTTCCTTTACAGAGGGGAATAATAAATAACATTAAATGATAAACATAAATAATGAATTGTTAGGTCTTTGAAATTATGACTGCTAAATGTTACTTTTTTAGTCCAGATACCACACAGGAAGTCCTGGAGATCTAGAAATGTATACAACATATTTCTCATAAAATCTAAGTTCGGATTTTTCCTACTGCAGTTGCTTTGAATGTGTTGTGTAATGCAGACATAACCTTAAATAGAAGTAAACTTTGTCAAGCTTTAAAAACCCAAAATTCTAGGCAGTGATATTTTTGTTAGGCCCTTCCAGCCAAGAGCTACCAAATAAGAGTCAAAATAATCCTGAAGACTGTCTTCAAGCAGCAGTTAGAGCCAAGTGTAAGGATCCATAAAATCAGTTTTAAAAACAAATGTTTTCACTGAAAGTGTGATCCGGTTTTGGAATGGGCTACCCACAGAGGTGGTTGAGTCACCATCCCTGGAGGTATTCAAGGTTAGGCTGGATGGGGTTCTGAGTGGCATGATCTAGATGTTAGGATGACTGGGGTTTTTTTGGATTTAGGTTGGACTGGATGATCTTTAAGGTCTTTTCCAACTTTATTACTGTGATACTGTGATTAATCTTTCAATAATTGATATATACACAAGGCCCAACAAAATTCCTTAGACAAGTTTTGTCTCACAACATGAAATCCTCCTTTGCAAGAAGTGTTACAGTATTGGGTTCTACACCAACAAAAGCCTTATCCACAAGATTGAAGTCTGCAAGCTAATCCTGAAGAACTGTTTCATAGTGTTTCAAACTGTTGACTGCAAATTGCCCCTTTCTCAAGGTAGCAGTTGTGAGACGAGATTTCTAGTTAAGATTTGCAATTCTTAGAAGTTTTTAGAGCATAAGCAGAGATAAAACTACATGAATATTTCTTCAGGTTCGAGACCTAAGCCCTATGAAATTATAGGACAAGCTAATTCAGTGATTAGCTGTAGGTCATTTGACATGCACAATCCTGAAGGGGAGAGAGAAGGAACCAATCAGTATTGATGCTGATACTGAAATCAACTTCCACATGACTAACTGTTTTTCTATCAAACTTAATGTTTTGCCTTTAATATGCCCTCAAAACTCTTCAGCACTAATGAGGAATTTGAACTAGAAACTATCTTCAGTATGAGGGATCTTTTTCAGTTGAATGATCTTGTAGGTGTTGAGATACCCAGCACATGCAGGCTGACCACACTTAGTCACATCATGCTGCAGTTCTCTTTGTGAGCTCAAAAGTAGGACAGGGCAAGGAGTGAGGAAGAAACTAGATGAAAATGTAGGGAGATGGGAAGGACCTGCAGGTATTCCACAGGGGTCTTGAGGGACAGACAGCAGGAGTGGAAGTGGCTTGCAATTAGATGTGTACAGGGAAGGCATAGTGTGAATCTGTAAGGAAAAAACCCTTTTTTAGCAGTACCAGTCAGTACTTATGTAGCAAGGTCTATACAGTGACTGAAAACAGTCTGCCACTGCTAAGCATTGCTCACAAAGTCGGGGGATATGTTTCATATGAGAACTTGTTATTACATAGTTGGAAATTTTTTCTCTGCTCATTTTAAATAGTTATGCAAGCTTTTACTTTGTTATGCCAGAACATGCATATACATGTATTATGGATCGCACATTACACTAGTCTTTATGAGAAGAGACCAAAGTTCCATACTTCACAGCTTGTTACTGACACTGAGCTGTATACAGTTGATAAATAGGTTCATTTTTGTAGCTAAATTTTATAAAGCTTTAAACTTTTAATGCCAAAGTGTTTGGTTTTCTTCTGTACAGAGACTCGATATTGTGTGGGTTTTTTTTCCATGCAGCCTTTTACTTAAAGGGCAAAAGAATAATCCTTGATTTTTTTATTACTAGGGTAATATTTCTATCAACTGACTTCCTGAATTATTTTCAAATTGACATTAAAATTTACGTAACAGTACCTTGAAGAAAGGGATTTGTTTACTGTAGTAAACTTCACTTTTCTTTTGCAATATGTTTATTGAAAGTTTGAGAGGAAACTTGACAGAAAAATCTATTTTTCTAGTGAAAATCTCCTAATGCTTTTATCATGCTTGACTTAGTTGACATTCTGGTTTTATACTCTATGCTTACTCAACTTTTGTTTTGCTTGAGCAGTATGATGTATACAGAAACTGGAATAGCTCTGTGTGTTTGTATATGAAATAACAAGGACAGTAGTTGCGTGTTAATTGATAATATTGTACTTTCAAATAATTAAAATTTTAGCCATGAAGATAAAGTGAGTGAATTTATGCTTCATGTTTTAGAGAAACATAGTCAAGCTATTTTCTTATTTGTCATAGAATCGTACAATCCTCATGGCTGGAAAGGACCTCCAGGGTCATAGAATCCAACCTTTCTCCTAGTGTCTGACCGCTAACACATATCTCTAAGCACCATGTCTACTGGTTCCTTAAACATCTCCAGGGATGGTGACATCACCACCTCCCTGGGCAATCCATTCCAGCACCTAACCACCCTCTCAGTAAAGAATTTCCTTCTAACATCCAATCTAAACCTCCCCTAACGCAACTTGAGGCTATTTCCCCTCGTCTTATCATCACTAATTGGAGAGAAGAGACCCAACACCAGCCTTGCTACAACCTCCTTTCAGGTAGTTGTAGAGGGCAATAAGGTCCCCTCTCAGTGTTCTCCTCTCCAGACTAAACAGCCCCAGCTCCCTCAGCCTCTCCTCATAGGGCATGTCCTCCAGCCCCGTCACCAACTTGGTTGCCCTTCTTTGGGCTCGTTCCAGCACCTCAATGTCCTTCCTGTACTGTGGTGACCAAAACTAGACATGTGAGACCGCCCCTCGGAGTACTAAGTGCCAAGCACAAGGGCACAATCACCTTTCTGCTCCTACTGGTCATGC
>VXBP01009917.1:0-30630 GCA_013400115.1 Rhinopomastus cyanomelas
TCCAACCTTATCATTACTGTGATACTGTGATGGTATGAAGCTCTTGAGGGAAAAGTGACCCAGGACAGCTGGTCAGTATTCATGGATCACCTCCTCTCTGTCCAGGAGCAATAAGGAAAGCAAGGAAGAATGCTAGGAGGCCTGCTTGACTAAACAAGGAGCTTCTGGACACGCTGTCACACAAAAGAAAACTCCACAAGAAGTGGAAGAGAGGACAGCTAGAATTGGGCTATACAAGGAAGCTGCCCAAACAGCCAGAGACCTGGTTAGGAAAACCAAGGCACAGTTTAAATTGGACGTAGCCAGGGAGGTCTAAGGGAACACCAAGAATTTCTACAATTATATGAATGGTAAAAAGAAGACTAGGGAAATTGTGGGCGCCTCAGAAAGGAAACAGGTGATGTGGTTGCAAGTAACATGGACAAGGCTGAGGTTCTCAATGACTTCTTTACCTCAGTCTTCACTGCAAAGACCTCCAGCCACACTCATGGGGACATTGAAAATTATGTCAGGGACTGCAAGGAAGAACTGCCCATCATAAGTGAAGATCAGGTTCGGGATCACCTGAAGAACCTGAAAGTGTTCAAGTCCATGGGACCTGACGGCATACACTTAAGGGTCCTGAGAGAACTGGCAAATGGGGTTGCTAGACCCCTCTCTATTCTATTCCAAAAGTCATGGCGTTCTGGTGAAGTCCCCACTGACTGGAAAAAGGGAAACATAATTCCTATTTTCAAAAAGGGTAGGAGGGAGAAGCCAGGGAACTACAGGCCAGTCAGTCTCACCTCTGTGCCTGCTAAGATCATGCAGCAGATCCTCCTGAAGGCACTAATGAGACAGGAGAATAGTGAAGAGGTCATTTGGAACAACCAGCATGGCTTCCCCAAGGGCAAGTCCTGCCTGGCAAACCTGGTGGCCTTCTATGAACAGGTCACAACATTAATAGATGAGAGGAGAGAGACTGACGTCATTTACCTGGACCTGAGCAAAGCCTTTGACACTGTCCCGCAGCACTTTCTGGTCTCCAAGCTGGTGGAACATGGCTTTGATGGGAGGACCACTAGATGGGTAAAGAACTGGCTTGATGGCCGCACCCAGAGAGTGGTTTTCAATGCACCCATGTCCAAGTGGAGGCCAGTGACATGCAGAGTCCCTCAGGTATCAGTCCTGGGACCAGTCTTGTTCAACATCTTTGTAGGTGACACGGACAGAGGCATTGAGTGCACCCTCAGCAAGTTTGCTGACGACACCAAGCTGTGTGGTGCAGCAGACACGCTGGAGGGCAGGGATGCCATCCAGAGGGACATGGACAGGCTGGAGGGGTGGGCAAAGTCCAACCTGATGGTGTTCAACAAGACCAAGTGTAAGGTCCTGCATCTGGGTGGAGGCAATCCTAAGCACAAATANATGTGAGGAGGAAGTTGTTCACCGTGAGAGTGGTGAGAGCCTGGAATGTGTTGCCCAGGAAGGTGGTTGGGGCCCCATCCCTGGAGGTGTTTAAGGCCAGGCTGGACAGGGCTCTGGCCAGCCTGATCTAGGGTGGGGTGTCCCTACCCATGGCAGGTCGCGTTGGAACTGAATGATCAGGTGGTCCTTTCCAACCCTGAGCGATTCTGATTCCATAACTTCTCCAGTCAAGTGATCCTGCTGTGGAAGAGGAATTGGACTAGGTGATCTCTCAAGGTCCCTTCCAATCCCTAGTGATTCTATGATTCTATATCCAGGAGCTCCTTGCTCATCCAGGCAGGCCTCCTGCTTATTCCCCATGCTGCATGCATTGGTGTGCAGGCATTTCAGGGAGCGAGCTGAGCGCTCCGATTTCACCCTAGAACAGCTAGAGGCCAGTTGGTGTTGATTAAGACCAGAGCAATGCCCCCGAGGGGCAATGGATGTCAGCTGGAACATAGGAGGTTCCACATCAACCTGAGAAGGAACTTCTTCACGGTGAGGGTGACAGAGCACTGGAACAGGCCTCCCAGGGAGGTTGTGGAGTCTCCCTCACTGGAGATATTCAAGACCCGCCTGGATGTGTTCCTGTGTGACTTGGTTTAGGTGATCCTGCTGTGTCAGGGGGATTGGACTAGATGATCTTTGAGGTCCCTTCCAATCCGTAATGATTCTATGATTCTATGATTCTATTATTCCATCCCAGCACCTCACTGACACCCGGAAGTGGGGGGGGAAAGATGGAGTCAGAGCACCATGTGAAAGCTTCCAGCCAAAAGAGGAAAGGCTGGATTATCAGCCCTCTTTTACAGAGTACTAGTCCACCTCCCCAGGACAGGCTACAGTGGCAGTATCCTCTTAAAGCAAAATGCATCTTTTTTCCTGATATACAAACAAATCTATATATCTGAAAATCTGGGTAATTTTCAAACTGTAACAATATGTCTTAAATCCTTCAATATTTTCACTAAGGTGAAAAATTATAGGGACAATACGTAGGCAAGATTAACAGATAATCCAAAATAGAAAGCTCTTTGAATAACTGACTTAAAATTTAAAATTATCTTAACAATTTGAGGAACTATCTGAAAGAAAGAGGTTGATATAGGATGTGTAACATAGACATTACATCACTTAAGAAGGGAAAAGATTCCGTAAATGCAAAATATGGAGAAAAAAGTTAGAAATTACTTCTAGGAAATAATTAGCATTATATTGTAAATCACAATGCTGTTTCAGAAAGAGGCAAATATCTTGGTAGCATAAAAAGGCTTTTTTCTATAATTTTAATATATCGATGACTATATGTCTACTATATATATTGAGCAAGCTCTCATTTTAAACACAGCACATGAATAAATATTTAGACTACACAGAAAACTCATAGAAGAGAATAAAATGTCGTATTTGGGGCATTCTGGAAAATATGAATGAACCTGGTTCATCAGCAAACAAGAACATGGAAAAGATTTCACAGAGATAAGAAGGTAATATCATAGGATCATCCAGACTGCAAAAGACCCTTGGGATCATCAAATCCAACCATCAACCCTACTCTGCAAGTTCACTCCTAAACCATATCTCCCAATAGCACACCTAAGCAACTTTTAAACACATTCGGGGATGGTGACTCAACCACCATGCTGGGCAGCCCATTCCTGACCACTTTTCTGTGAAGAACTTTTTCCTTACTATGCTCCAGCAGATCAACACTCCCTCCTGTCAAGAACTGGTTTGGACGCAGGTTTGTGGGAAGTTCAATTATATCATTGAATGTACGGGGTACACAAACGCCCTCAAGAAATGCGCTTCAATGAATTGATAGCAGAGCCAAAAATCACTGAGGTAGCTTTATTTTTAGCAGCAGTGCATAAGAAAGGAGAGGGAGAGAAAGAAAAGAAAGGCATGGGAGAGCCAAGGAAAGGTAGGATTTACTACCAGCAGAGTCCCAAGATGCAGCTTCTCCTGGAGTCCTCTGCATCTTCTCTGTCTGCATCTTCTTGGTGTCCGGGCTGCAGCTCTGGGTGCAGTGGAGGAGATCTCCGAGAGTGGTGGATGAGATCTCCAAAAGTATGGAGAGCCACTTTTCTCTCCCTGTTTCCCCTTCCTGTGTCCAGGCAATCCAGATGGGGGGTGGGTTCTGTCTGGTTTGTATCCCTTTCCCTGGGACTTGTGGGGACATGCCAAGACAAGGACCAGTCTTCATGATGCCCACAGGGCTTGAACTCTGTGAAAAGTTCCAGGCAAATATAGGAAGGGAGGTGTGGTTTCCGCGAAAAGTGTATCAAATCCCAGAAAAGCCTAGGTGTGGGGGCATGCTTTCTGTAGAAAAGGAGCCCTTTCTCTGCACCAGGATGAATCCCCTGAGCAACCACAGGGTGTGGTTTCTCGGTGGTTTTTGTTAACATGATGAGATATTTTAAGACAAAAGAAAAAGGTCTTTAGGACCCTCACCCCTCCCAACTTGGAGTTGTTTGCAAACTTACTGAGGGAGCACTCAATCCCCACATCAAGATCATTGATAAAGATGTTGAACAAGAGTGGCCCCAGCACTGACCCCTGAGGGACACCACTCGATACTGACCTCCAAGCAATTTTCAAAATCCATTGACCACAACTGACCTCTAATTTATCCTTTTGTCCTAACTACAATTACGATCTTTCTAATTTATGTATTGTCTGGATACAATATCTCCTTACTGCAAAAGGAGGCAACACAATATCTGATATTTAGAAATTGTAACGGCAAATACACAATAAATACACAATGATCAAGGCATTCTAACAGCAAGCATTATCAGGGAAATAATTTTTCATTTGTTAATTCAATTAGGGACACAGATTTTGCACATCATCCTTGACTTTTTCTTTAACAGTCTTGTGATAACATCATAAAAACAGTGCCTGCTCTGTATGACATATTGTACCAGCATTGTCTACACATTGCATAATGTATAGACATATACTCTTCCCACCACTCAAAATTTATGTTCATATACTTTAAAGATAATTTTGTCTAGGTGACTGCTTGGGTACCCTCTGGTGTTAAGCATCTCTCCTCAGCAATGTGAAGACATGATTCATTGTCCCACTCAGAATACAACTCACAGTCTGACTTTGTGGGAGAACATAAGGGCATGAGAATTCAGGGTGAAATAAGATCTCGTGGTCAAGAAACTACAGGTGCTTATCTAATAAAGACCTTTTCATACATCTAGATGCTCCCTTTTTTTTTTTCACCAGCATGTTTTTATGCTCAGTTCAGCTTGGAGACTTAGCTGCATCCATATGCAAATATAGATCAGAAAGACTTTTAAAAACATTCATAAGAAAAAGGAAAAGCTAATTCTATGGGTGGGATAGGAAAGAGGTGTACAAAGAGCTATTGACCATTTTTAGCCTTAGTACACAACACTGATTTCCTTCTGAAATTCTCCCTGCTCCTAGCTCTGCTTATAGGCAGACTGGAAACCTGCAGACGTGTCTACTTATGCCCTCCATTATCTTCAAGTATCAAACTCCTCTGATGGTACAGCAGTTCCTATAAAATCTTACTGACTACAAAGAGGCTTCTGAAAAGAAATTATTTTCAACATATTCTTGAGAAGGGGAAAAAAGTAATTGAAATTTCTACTGAAATGCATGTACCAGATCAAACTAATAGGTGTGATAGACTTATCCTTTCAAACATCACCATTCCTTCTACATTAGTGCTGTCACCTTTATCTCTTCTTACACTGTGTACAAAGCAAGGAAAAGCATTGCCTTTTTTTTAACATTGCTACACTTCATCAGAACACATTTCATAGAAATCAAAGGATTTTTTTCACCAACTGTAAGGAACAACTTTGGTATATGTGGGCACATAGGCATGCATTTACCTACCTGTCATTTACCTCGCTTTCAGTTCTGTAAGAAGTTAGACATAACATAATACAAAAGAGGCAATAAAATATTCAGAAATATTACCCGTTGGTATCACTGTGACCTTGCTTTTAATTTAGCAGAAATCTGAGAACATAGGATCATAGGATGTTAGGGGTTGGAAGGGACCCAACAGGCCAAAGTTTCATTATTGTGGTAATTATAAGGCAAACATCATCTTAAAAACATATTTGCTGGCCCTATGTTCAGTCACTCATACTTCATACACCATTGGAATTCAAAGTCTGGTCCTGCAGGGTTCATATCTCCTAGCATAGCTAAAGCTCCTCCAGTCCATGGGACACTGAATGAATACAGTGTACCTGCAAACTGAAGACTGGCCATTCTTTCTTCAATACACTATGCCTCTCTACTGTCCATTGCCAGCATTCTCCTTCCACGGTCTTTCAGCGAAACCATTCCCCAGTCTTGAATTTCATATCATCTAACCAAAATACACTTTGGATTTTTATTCCTCATCAACCAACACAAAATATTCCTGTAACTGACACTTGAAAATAATGTGTTCATTTTCACCCCATCTGCTCTTCCTTCTCCCAAACCACACCTGCATCAGTAGAGCTATGTATTGGCTACGCAGAGGAAAAACAGTGAGCATCACTGTTTGCACAAGCAGTAAGTCGAATCAACATACTGCAAACTGGTAATAGATTAACTTCAGTTTTGAAAGCAGCATTGCTTGCATATTCTCTGCTGTATTATTTGTAGCCAACAATGTTGTATTGCTTTCAGGACTCAAGCCAGCATCTGACAGGTACTATCTGCACATGCAATTATGCTGAATTAATGTGCCCGGCTCAGCTGCATCGTAGAATCTAAACCAAATCCCTTAAAGATAGTGACGTGAATGCCTGATAATTAAACATGAGGATGAAGTTTTCTGCGTTCCCCCATTTTAGTTGAATAATACACTAGGCATGGAGCCCTCAGCTCTGTCTACTCTCTTTACTTACCCATTAGCTGTAGAATAGGCTACAGTATCCTAGTGGGTGGCTCAGCAGATGCCCATGTCTCTGCAGAGACAGTTTGGATGAACCGTAGTATTCCCAGTTTCACCAGCACAGCCTTCAATTTCTCCACTGTTTTATCCCATCACAGTGATCATGATATGGTGGAATTTAGTATCCTAAAGGGTGGAATGAGAACAACAAGTAGAATTGTGACCCTGGACTTCTGCAGAGCTAACTTTGTGCTCTTCAGGGACATGCTTGCAGAAGTCCCATGGGCTAAGGCTCTGGAGGGGAGCTCAGGAAAGTTGGCTAATTTTTAAAGACCACTTCCTCCAGGCTCAAGCTAGGTGCATTCCCCTAAAAAAAAATCAGGTAGACGTGCTAGGAGACCTGCATGGTTGAATAAGGAGCTCCTGAAGGTAATCTCAGGGAAGAAGGAATCTTACAATTCATGGAAGAAGGGATTGGTCACTTGGGAGAACTATAGGGAAGTAGTCAGGGCTTGCAGGAAAGCAACAAGGAAGGCCAAGGCCCTGTTGGAACTGAAGCTGGCAAAGGAAGTAAAACAGAACAAGAAAGGCTTCTTCAAAGACATCAGCAGAAAAAGGAAGAACAAGGAAGGTGCAGGGGCACTACTGAGCGAGGAGGCAGCCTTGATAACTGAGGATGCAGAGAAGGCAGAGTTGCTGAATGCCGCCTTTGCTTCGGTCTTTACATCTAAGGCCGAACTCTCCTATGACCCCCAGAACTTGGATGAAGGAGAGGAAGCCTGGAGGAGGGAGTGCTCCCCACTGGTCAGCGTGGACTGGGTTAGGGATCAGCTATGCAAATTGAACATTAACAAGTCCATGGGCCCTGATGAGATGCACCCAAGGGTGCTGAGAGAACTGGCTGATATTATTGCCCTCCCGCTATCTATCATCTTTGCCAAATCGTGGCAGACAGGAGAGGTGCCTGAGGACTGGAGGAGAGCCAATGTCACTCCAGTCTTCAAGAAGGGCAAGAAAGAAGTTCCAGGAAACTATAGACCAGTCAGCCTCACCTCCATCCCTGGAAAAATGATGGAGCGGCTCCTGCTGGAGGGCATCTCAAGGCACTTGGAAGAGAAGAAGGTTATCAGGAGTAGTCAGCACGGATTTATGAAGGGGAAGTCCTGCTTGACTAACCTGATAGCATTCTATAATGCAATAACTGAATGGTTAGATTCAGGGAAACCAGTGGATGTGGTCTACCTTGACCTTAGCAAGGCCTTTGACACTGTCTCCCATGAAATTTTAGTGAGCAAGCTGAGGAAGTGTGGGATGGAAGAGCAGACAGTGAGGTGGGTTAGGAACTGGTTGCAGGATAGAGTTCAGAGGGTGGTGATCAATGGTGCCAGGTCCAGCTGGAGAGCTGTGACTAGTGGTGTCCCCCAGGGATCGGTGCTGGGACCGGTCTTGTTCAACATCTTCATCAATGACATTGATGAGGGCACAGAGTGTCTGCTCAGCAAGTTTGCCGACGACACCAAGCTGGGAGGTTTGGCTGATACGGCTGAGGGCTGTGCTGCCATCCAGAGAGACCTGGACAGACTGGAGGGCTGGGCACAGAGAAACCAGATGAGGTTCAACAGGGACAAGTGCAGAGTCCTGCATCTGGGGAGGAATAACAAACTCCACCAGTACAGGCTGGGAGGTGATCTACTGGAAAGCAGTCCTGTGGAGAGGGACCTGGGGGTCCTGGTGGACAACAGGTTAACCATGGCACAGCAATGTGCCCTGGTGGCCAAGAAGGCCAATGGGATCCTGGGGTGTATTAGGAGGAGTGTGTCCAGCAGATCGAGGGAAGTTCTTCTCCCCCTCTACTCTGCCCTGGTGAGGCCTCATCTTGAGTACTGTGTTCAGTTTTGGGCCCCCCAGTTTAAGAGGGACAAGGATCTACTGGAGAGGGTCCAGCGGAGGGCTACGAGGATGATTAGGGGACAGGAGGGCATGGCTTATGAGGAGAGGCTGAGGGACTTGGGGCTTTTTAGTCTGGAGAAGAGAAGACTTAGGGGAGATTTGATCAATGTTTATAAGTACCTGAAGGCTGGCCAGGAGGGGGGGGACAGGCTCTTTTCACTTGCTCCCTGTGATAGGACAAGGAGCAATGGGTGTAAGTTGCAGCAGAGGAGGTTCCGCCTCAACACAAGGGGGAACTTCTTTACTGTGAGGGTCACAGAGCACTGGAACAGACTCCCCAGGGAGGTCGTGGAGTCTCCTTCTCTGGGGACTTTCAAGGCCCGCCTGGATGCGTTCCTCTGTGATCTGTGTTAGATAGTTTTGTCCTGCTCCGGCAGGGGGGTTGGACTCGATGATCTCTTGGGTCCCTTCCAACCCCTAACATCCTATGATCCTAAGATATGCAAAATCTCATCCTTCAAGAAAATGCTGTGTGTTCTTTGGACAGTGATTTCCAATCTAGAGCAGGCTTTTAGAGACAAGCTGGATAAACGTCTGTCAGGGCATTCAGAGGCAATTGGGGTCACTCAAGTCTGACATTGTCAAGATGGTATACAAATATTGTCATTCTCTTTATGTTCACCTAGCAAACGGGAACCACTCTGCCTTTCTGGCTCATGGCATATTACAAACACAAACATTCTCACAAACTTGTTCTCTCTGGTGTCTTTTAGAGCATCTTTTTACTCTTTGTAAGTGGGCTCTTCATTAGTTAAATCATGTTGTGAATAGCCAGTAAACCCAGATGAAAGGCCACAAAGGCATCTATGACATCCAGGTCTTATGGTTGTAAGGTGGAACATAAGAGGTTCCACATCAATATGAGAAGGAAGTTCTTCACAGTGAGAGTGACAGGGCACTGGAACAGGCTGCCCAGGGAGGTTGTGAAGTCTACTTCTCTGGAGATGTTTAAAACCCACATAGATACGTTCCTATATGACTTGATGTAGGTGATCCTGCTGGGTCAGGGTGATCTTTCGAGGTCCCTTCCAATCCCTAATGAATCTATAATACTATGATTTTATGATTCTATTGTATTCTGGTGACTTCTTGTTCATGTTTTGATTTCAACCTCTGTCTAACAAGTATATTTTTTGTGAGAACACATTAAATATCAAATTTTATATGATCCTAACACTGAAATTTTTTTTGAGTAATTGCATTCGTTTATTGTAGGATTACAACTTCTACATCTTTCTAACATACAGCAATGAAAGCAGACCCCAGACCCATTATATTACATTATATTTCTTATACTTTTTCCCTCTGCCCAGGACATGGCTCTCATGCAGCTCTGAGCCCATCCAAAGCAGTGGTCCTATGTCCTTTTCATTTAGCATGGCTTTGGGCCATCTCAAAATTATAATAACTGTTATAAGCCAGGGTTCCATTGCGCCCATGCAATTTTCTTACTGAAAGAGGAAAGGCAAGTCATGATTGTGGCTCATTTCAAATGTTTTAGTTAAGGCTCACAACAACATGTTAAACAGACAAAGCAAAATGAGAAAGGAAAATAGTGTATGTATATTACAGCAATATTGCTCACAGATTGCAATTCCTACCGTATCAGAGTTTTTACTGTAAATGACTGTCAAGAGTTTATAATCAGTTGCCACATTTGTTTCTGCCCTGAGAAAACATTCTAGGAGAATAACTTTTCAATTTATCTAAATACTTATACAAAACCACATATTCTATATGATTTTGTCAGACAGCTCCCTGTGAAGGCCATTGTAAAATAAATACTATATCAAAATGGATGTGCTTAAAATCTTCTCAACAGTTGGTATAAATGATGAACATTTGTCATCAAAGACATAGGGACTACATCATTTTATGTCAATTTGAAGAGTAAGGTTTGCAGAAAATTTGACTTTTCTGAGTTTTCCTTCTGGCATCTGTCAGAACCATTTTACCATAGCTGAGATAAACCCTAGGTACTAGAAAAGTTTGCTATGGGTTAGCAATTGGTACATGACAACTACTGCAGTAGATGCTTCACTCCAGCCATGAGTAGTGTCTCACATGCAGCAGTGCTCCATAACTGCCAGGCTGTATCAGTGGTGGCTGCATAACACCCACGTGTATTTTGTCCAGAGACAAGCAGTGGCTTTCATTACAATCACTAGCAACTTGTTTGTAAGTAATGTAATGTATTTCTGGCACACTGCCCTCCTCCTGAGGCAGTTTTACATTATCTGGACTGTGGTTTTCTGAAATTCCTTCTTTAAGTTTTGCACTGGCTTCCAAAACCAAGAGAAATTGCAATTGTTTAAGTGGAAAACTGCATTTGTACTCATTACCCTTTCATCTTTCAATTAGGAAGTAAACAATAAGCTATTTAAGAATTTTAGTTTTATTCAGAGAATAACCAATATTTTCCACTATTAGAAGCAAATAACTTTCAGTCTGAATGATAAATTAGCATACCCATCTTGTGCTGGACTATGCTTAAGCTGTTTTTCTGAGGTTATTTTGAACTGACTGCCAAATACTGATTTATCAGATTAATATAAGACCCCCATATACTTTATTGCAATTTATAGAAGAAATTACATTAGGAGTAACTGAGTTGTATATTTTAAGTCTTCCTTCTACAGTCACTAAATAAGATGTCTCTTTTCATATTTTCATTTGGATACTAACAGTCAAGGGTAGAGTTGAAGCTTTTTTAAAAATTAGATGTGGATATGTGCATATTGACACACACTCTAGGCAAAAGTTTCTACGACCATAGGCAAAGCCATTTGAACACAGTCTCTCCAAAGAAGCTGAGCACAGCGTCATGGCAGGAGCACTCCACAAACAGGAAGCCAAACCTGCACCACAGCAGCACCCTTCACTCTGGCCCAGGTCCACAGACATGCTGCATGTGCAGTCTGCACAGCCATACCTTTTACCCCTTGTCCACAATACGTACAGACATACCATATGGTATTGTCTTCCTTTAGGTTGTTTTGTGACAATTAGATTCTCTCAGGATCAAAAAAATCCAAATCAGGGATGTTATTACAAAGAAAACAGATTTATTAACACAAAAGTAAAGGTTTTAAAAAATAGAAAAGCCTCAGTTGAGAGCCTTTCTACCCCCACCTCAGCTTCTCCACTCTATAACTTGCTGGAAAAACCCACGATGTTGTCGGGAAGCCCAAAAGCAATGTTCTCCCAAGTTCCAGGGATCCTTTGGTGAATAGGGTTATGGAAGGGAGATCTGGCTGTCACGTGCTCATGGAAACCATGTCAGTTTTACAAGCTAGAACAACCCCCGTTCAAATCCCACCTGGTTAAAAATCACTCTATGATGCTTCACCCCCATATCACGTTCGATAACCTATAAATATGTATAGCTACAAATTAACATTAATAATATACATGCAATAAACATAACTATATACTGTATATATATATATATATATAATGGGATGGTTGTAAATCATCTGTAACACTGCTGTTGAGACTGACAGTTACTGGGCCAGTGTTAGATTTCTCTGAGGTACACAGTGGACATTGATGTCTTCTGTCATGACCTTCAAGGTATGCCCAGAACCTTGTCCAGAGACAACTCCACACATAGGTTTGTCTCTGGTCTGGGGTGTGAAAACCCACACAGATTTCCCCAGCAGGTTCTTTTCACACACAACCGGAACTTCATCCCCTTGTAGTGTACGTAACAGGTCTGAGTGAGCAGGTCCAGCTCAATCAATTGATCCTCATGTGTTAACCAGCCAAGTGGATTCTGCCAAATGCTTATCCAAATTCTTAACATTTCTCCACAGGAAGTGTGCTTTCAGAGTGGTTTTCAGCAAGCCATTGTAACTTTCTGTTTGATGAATAATAAAGGACACAATAAACCCACTCCATATCATGCTATTTGGCCCGATTAGCTACTGTATTACAGTAGCAAAGTAATGATAAGGTTGGAAAAGACCTTAAAGATCATCCAGTCCAACCTAAATGCAAACAAACCAAGTAAACCTAGCGTCTAACATCTAGATCATGCCACTCAGCACCTCATCCAGCCTAACCCTGAACACCTCCAGGGACGGTGACTCAACCACCCCTATGGGCAGCCCATTCCAAAACCAGATCACTCTTTCAGTGAAAAATCTTTTCCTAATGTCAAGTCTAAACCTCTCCTGATGGAGCTTAAGACTATGACCCCTTGTCTTGTCTCCAGTGGCCAGGGAGAAAAGACTGACCCCTGCCTGACTACAGCCACCTTTCAGATAGTTATAGACAGCGGTAAGTTCACCCCTGAGCCTCCTCTTTTCCAGGCTGTTTTTGAAATGAGCATTGTTGTCTGACTTAATTCTCTCTGGGGTTCCATGATGCCACAAAATTTGTCTTTCAAGACCCAAAATGATATTGCAGGTTGTGGTCTGAGATGTGGGGTATTTCTCCAGCTATCTAGCACTTGTTTCTACCATTGTTAACACACAGCTCTCACACTGGCAAATTTTGGAATCTGTGATGTAGATTATTTGCCAAGTTTCTCCATTTTGTCTATCACCTCCCATACCAGAGAGGTTTCAGCCTCTGCCTGCTTGATGGTAGCACAGGAATTGTGGATAACTTGAGAGACTACATCCATTGGTGCCCCAAAAAATTATGGTCCCACCATGCTAAAAATAGCTTATCTCTGTGGTCTTAATCCAGGCCTGCCTGGAACACCTTAGCTGTCTGATCCACCTGTTGGTTAAGGTGATGTTCTTCTGTTGCACGCTTTTTAGGTACATGGGCATCTACATGCTGTACCTTTACCATCAGCTTATCAAGCCATATAGCAATGTCTTGCCACAGCTCAGCTGCCCAAATCAGCTTACATTTTTGTTTCCAGTTGCCCTGATTACCAAAAGTGGTCCACTGAGTGCTCACATATCACAGCATGGCTCCACACCAGCAAGCAGGCCCACTTACCCACTGAAAGTTTGACCATATGTTGAGCTTCACTGTAGGGAATGCCACAGCCTCTCACTGATCTCAGGGGGCAGCTTTGAGGACGGCTGTGTGCACTGTGAGAGGTAGATTATCTGCTTAACCAAGTGGCACTACTGCAAGATGAGGTTGAAAGGCTACAAGCAGAAGTAGAAAGGCTGTGTGACTTGGTCTAGGTGATCCTGCTGTTGCAGGGGATTGGACTAGATGATCTTTCGAGGTCCCTTCCAATCCATAATAATTCTATGATTTTATCATTCAAGAGCATTAGGGAGGCTGAAATACAGATAGACTGGTGGAGTCAGGCTCTGGAGTCTGGGCAACAGCCAAATAACAGTCAGAATCAAGAGGCTACTCCATCCTGCACTTCTCAGATGGAAGACAGAAGCCCAAGTAGAAGGAGTGAGTGGAAGCAAGTTCAGGGCCATGGCAGAAGGCAAGCACCACCCTTGCCTGCCTCACTTCCCCAGGTACCTCTGAGAAATAGATAGGAGCCCCTCCTGGAAGATAGTCAGTCTAATAGGGATATAGACTATAGGCAACCTATTCTGGAGGTCTTATCACAACCGGATAAATAGGATAGGTCTTCCCGTAATATGATAACCTCCTCCACATGAAGAAGAAGAGAAGGGTACTAATTATTGGAGACTCACTCCTGAAAGGAACAGAGGGCCCAGTATGCAGAGTTGACCCCCATCACAGGGAAGTCTGCAGTCTACCTAAATCCCAAATCAGGAATATCACTAGGACACTCTCTAACATGGTGAAATCAACTGACTATTACTCACTACTGGTCTTCCAGACAGGTGAGGAGGAAGCTGCATTCCATAGCCCAAGGAGAATGAAGAAAGACATCAAGGCCTTAGGACAGTTAGTGAGTGAGTCTGGGACACCAATTATATTTTCTTCATTACTTGCATTTACGGTGAGGACGTGGGCTACAATAAAAGGATTCAGGCCATAAATACCTGGCTACATGACTGGGGCAACAGACAGTGCTTTGGGTTCTTTGATAATGGCAGGTTTTATAAGACACCAGACCTGACAGCTAAATGTGGGAAAGATTTATCTCAGAAGGGAAAATTTGTTCTGGGGCAGGAATTTGCAGGGCTCATTCAGAGGGCTTTAAACTACATTCAAAGAGGGGGTGGGATTGTTGCTGGATGGGCACAAGTAGGGCAGTGTTCTGGTATTGATGAAGACCAGGAGGCCTCACACTTTCCTAGGGTGAAACCAGAGCACCCAGCTCACTCCCTGAAATGCCTGTACAGCAATGCACGCAGCATGGGGAAAAAGCAGGAGGAGTTAGAAATCTATGTTCAGTCAGGTGATTATGATCTGGTGGCAACTACAGAGACATGGTGGGACAGGTCACATGACTAGAATGTGGTCATGCACAGCTATGTCCTTCTCAGGAAAGATAGCCCATTAAGGTGAGGTATTGGAGTTGCTCTTTATGAGAAAGACCAACTGGAGCACCGGGCTGGCTCAGTTGGTAGAGCATGGGACTCTGAATTCCTGAGGTCATGGGTTTAAGCCCCATGTAGGACAGCATATCTTGAGACAGTACTGTAGGCTTACCCTGCTCCAGCAGGAAGGGTTGGACTTACATGATCTTTCAAGGTCCCTTCCAACCTGTAACATTCTGTGATTCTGTGAATGTGTTGAGTTCTGTCCAGGGCTGGATGAAGAGAAAGTTGAGAGTTTGTGGGTGCGGATTAAGGGGCAGGCTGGCCTGGGTGACACTATTGTGGGTGTCTATTACAGACCGCCAGATCAGAGTGAGGAAGTTGATGAGGCCTTCTACAGGCAGCTGACAGCAGCCTCACAGAGACAGACCCTGGTTCTCATGACGGATTTTAATTATCCTGGTATTTGCTGGAAGTTGTGCTCAGCCAGCCATCCACAGTCCAGGAGGTTCTCTCAGTACATTGGTGACAACTTCCTGATGCAACTGGTGGAGGAGCCCACTAGGAGAGGAGCTCGGCTGGATCTTGTACTCACCAACAAGGCAGGTCTGGTTGAAGCAGTGAAGGTTGAGGGCAGCCTCAGTTGCAGTGACAATGAGATGGTAGAGTTCAGTATTTCATGTGCCAGAAACAGAATTCCTAGCAGAATCACAACCCTGGACTTCAGGAGGGACAACTTTGCCCCTTTCAAGCAATTGCTAGGGTAAATCCCGTGAGACAGGGTACTGGCAGGTAAAGGAACTCGGGATAGCTGGTCAACATTCAAAGGCCACTTTCCTGCACCACAAGAAAAGAGCAAGTCAAGGAAGGGAGCCAGAAGACCTGTCTGGTTAAACAGGAAGCTGCTGGGTAAAGTCAAGAGGAAAAAGAAAGTCTATAGGACACGGAAGCAAGGGATGGACACTTGGGGTGCCCCAGAGGAAGTTGGGACAAAAGAGAAGATTGCCCTTCTTGATAAGGACTGGGTTAGGGATCCGTTGAGCAATTTGGAGATACATAAATCCATGAGCCCAGATGGGATGCGTCCTCAAATGCTAAGGAAAACAGCAAATGTCATTAGTAGGCCACTCTCCATCATCTTTGCTGAGCTGTGGGAATCAGGAGAGGTGCCTAAGGGACTGGAAGATAGCAAATGTCACTCCAATCTTCAAAAAGGATAAGAAGGACGACTGAAGCAACTATAGACTGGTCAGCCTCACCTCCATCCCAGGAAAGGCGATGGAACAATTTATCCTTCATGCTGTTTCTAGGCACAGCAAGGACAAGAGTGTCATTAGGTACAGCCAGCATGCCTTCACCAAAGGGAAGTCATGCTTGACCAACCTGATAGCCTTCTATGAGGGCATAACCAAGTAGATAGATGATGACAAAGCAGTGGATGTGGTCTATCCTGACTTCAGTAAGGCATTCTCTCACAGCATCCTGGCAGCCAAACTGAGGCAGTGTCATCTAGATGATTGGGTAGTGAAGAGGATCATGAACTGGCTCCAGGATAGAAGCCAGAGAGTAGTGGTCAATGGGACAGGGTCTGGTTGGAGGCCTGTATCTAATGGAGTCCCCCAGGGTCAGTACTGGGACCAGTCCTATTCAATCTATTCATTAATGACTTGGGTGAGGGATTGGCATGCACTGTCAGCAAGTTTGCTGAGGACACAAAGCTGGGAGGAGTGGCTGACACCCCTGCAGGCTGTGCTGTCATTCAGTGAGACATGNTGTCATTCAGCGAGACATGGACAGGCTGGAGAACTGGGCAGACAGACATTTAATGAAGGGTAAGTGTAGAGTCTTGCATCTGGGCAAGAACAACCCCAGTTATACCAGTATAGGTTGTGGCCTGACCTGTTGAGCAGTATAGGAGAAAGGGACTTGGGATTCCTGATGGACAGCAGGATGAGTATGAGCCAGCAATGTGCCAAGAGGGCCAACAGCATTGTGGGGTGTATTAGAAGGGTGGTAGTTAGCAGATCAAGAGAAGTTCTCCTCCTCCTCTACTCTGCCCTGGTGAAACAACATCTGGAATATTGAGTCCAATTCTGGGTCCCTCAGTTCAAGAAGGACACACAACTGCTGGAGAGAGTTCAGTGCAGAGTCACGAAGATGATGAAGGAATGGAACATCTCCCTTATGAGGAAGGACTCGGGGAGCTGGGTCTCTTTAGCTTGGAGAAAAGGAGACTGAGGGATGACCTCAATAATGCTTATAAATATGTGAGGGATAGGTGTCAGGAGGATGGAGCCAGACTCGGTGGTCAAAACCCATGGCTCAGTGGTTAGACCATGTGACTCTGAATTCCTGGGGTCATGGATTCAAGCCCTATGTAGGACATCTTGAGACAGTACTGTAGGCTTACCCTGCTCCAGCAGGGGGTGTTTGACTTAGATGATCTTTCGAGGTCCCTTCCAACCTCTAATATTCTGTGACTCTGTGACTCTTCTTAATGTCAACTAATGACAGGAGAAGTGGCAAAGGGTATAATATAAGCTGGTACACAGGAAGTTCCATATGAATGTGAGAAGGAGCTTCTTCACAATGAGGGTGATGGAGCATTGGAATTGGCTGCCCAGGCAGATTGTGGGATCTTCTTCTCTGGAGATAATTAAAACCTGCCTGGACATGTTCCTGTGTGACTTGGTCTAGTTGATACTGCTGTGGTGAGGGGATTGGACTAGATGGTCTTTCCGGGTCCCTTCCAATCCCTAATGTTCTGTGAGATTGTTTCAGCACAAAATAATCTAAACCAGAACAGGTAGGCATACAGTAAATCTGGGGTGGTATGGGGACACACATGCCAATGTTAATTTTGTGATACTTTTAAGTTGCCTTTCTTTGACTCTTTATTGAACCTGGTTGACTTCTCAGAGAACCTCACCAGGAGAATTTGCTCAGCTTATACATCTCCTATGGTTTCAAACAAAAAAAAAACCCATCTGTCTCTGAACGATCAAAAAAAGCTTTAATACTTAAACTAACAGTGTAATTGTAAATCTATATCCCTCAGAAATGTTCTGTACTAGCTACCACTGTCAGTAGTAAATAATTCACATGGAGAGGCTGTAATGGCAAACACTTCACTTAAAATCTCTTCACAGCAGACAGCAGCATAACAGTGTAATTCAAGCCCAGAAGTGAGGAATGTTGACTCTCATGTGATTTCCTCACTGACAAAGTGCGAACATGGGTCTTCTGGAGAGAGAAAATGTGCTCAGTGGAATAGAGCCATAAGGGTACAGGCAAATGTTTAAGTGCAAATACATTAGAGGCTGCTAAAATTTGTTCTGTCTAGCACTGTGCTGTATCATACTTCCTGAAACGAAGCTTGGAAAAGTTTATGAATGAGAACTTCTCTTCTCGCACGTTAGGAACTATCTATATGAGTATCTGGCATGGTCTTTTTGAGGAGAAGTGCTGCAAGTACTTACTCACTTTTTTTACCCTCTGTGCTTCCCCACAGAAAGGTGAGAGCCCTGTGCTAGGGCAGGTGCTGAAGATGCAGCAGGCATTAAAGAGACAAAGTATTTCTGTGCTAACTAGCTTACTTGTCTCCAAGTTATAGTTTTTTATCTTTCTTTTTTTGATTCCTAAAAGACTTATCCACCGTGATCAAATTTCATGTCAATAAACTATATTAAAATGAGAGAAGAATTTTAACTTCACTCACTTGTTATTCCTAAACAAATCATATGGGCAATAGGGAAAATGTCTAAATAGAGCAATGTGCTCTTGTGGCCAAGAGGGCCAACAGCATCCTGAGGTGGATCAGAAGATGGTGGTTAGCAGATTGAGAGAGGTCCTTTTCTCCCTCTACTCTGCACTAGTGAGACCACATCTGGAGTATTGAGTCCAGTTCAAGAAGTACACGGAGCTGCTGGAGGGTGTCCAGCATAGAGCAACGAGGATGATGAAGGAGGTGGAGCACCTCCCTTATGAGGAGAGGCTGAGGGAGCTGGGTCTCTTTAGCTTGGAGAAGAGGAGACTGAGGGGTGACCTCATTAATGTCTATAAATATTTGAAAGGTGGGTGTCAGGAGGATGGAACTGGGCTGTTCTCGGTGTCATGGACGAGGGGCAATGGTCTCCTATGTTCCAGCTTACACCCATTGCCCTTCGTCCTATCATGATGACATTGAAAAGACCCTGGCTCCATCCTCTTGACACCCACCTTTCAAATATTTACAGACATTAATGAGGTCACCCCTCAGGGAAGGGTGCCCTCATAGAAGGCTATCAGGTTGGTCAAGCATGACTTTCCCTTTGTAAAGCCATGCTGACTGTCCCCAATGACCCTCCTGTCCTTCATGTGCCTGGAAACAGCCTCTAGAACAAATTTTTCCATCACCTTTCCTGGGATGGAGGTGAGGCTGACCAGTCTATAGTTACCCGGGTCTTCCTTCTTTCCCTTTATGAAGATTGGGGTAACATTTGCTATCTTCCAGTTCCTAGGCACCTCTCTCATTCTCCAGGACCTAGCAAAGATGATGGAGAGTGGCTTAGCCATGACTTCCGCCATCTCCCTTAGTACATGCGGGTGCATCCCGTCTGGGCCCATGGATTTGTGCACATCCAGTTTGATCAACTTATCCCTAACCCAATCCTCATCAACCAAGGCAGGCTCACCTGTTGCCTCAATCTCCTCTGCAGTCTGGGGCTAAATATCAAGACAGCCCCTCGAAGTATAGACAGAGGCAAAGAAAGCGTTAAGTATTTCTGCCTTCTCTGCATCCTCTGTCTCCAGGGTACCCACCTCATTCTGCAGGGGGCCTACGNCTGCCACTGAGACCCTGAACTCTACCATCTCATGGTCGCTGCAACCAAGGCAACCCTCAACCTTTACTGCTTCAACCAGACCTGCCTTGTTGGTGAGGTCAAGCAGTGTTCCTCTCCTAGTGGGCTCTTCCACCATCTGCATCAGGAAATACTCAGCAATGCACTTAAGGAACCTTCTGGACTGTGGGTGGCTGGCCGAGTGGCTCTCCCAGCAGATGTCTGGGTAGTTAAAATCCCGGTACTTGGATCATTTCAGACAAGGACACCATGTTGTGGACTTACCATAAAAAGAAGAAAATAATTCCATTTATCAATCTGGCAATTGACATCTCTGGAAATTTACCAATTGTCAAAACTATTTTAGTTTTTAACTTACAAAAATATACACCAATAAAAGATTCATTTCATAGTGTACTGACTTTGGTAGAAAATCTGCCTTAAGGAGCTTTTAAGGGAATTTGCCTTCCCATTCCACTAACAAATTTTTCCTGCTCTGTTTACATTTACCACATCCTCACAGATGAACAGATTGATCTGTGGTGGTCACAGAGTAAAGAAGTTAACTACATGACTTTGGTTAATAATAATCCACTGAAAAATTGTTTTTCCCGCGTGTGCCTCCCATTTCTTCTTTCCCAGACACAAAAAAATTCATTAAAAGGCAGCTCTTTACCAAATAACAAGTTTCTTACCAGATAGATCTTCAATATAGTGTAACCTCTTCTTTCTCTGGGACTATATCAGGTCTCAGTTCCTTGTATACTCATCCCACCTTTGCTCTTTGTTGCTTTCACAGACCATTCCACTGTGTCCATCCTAGTCTGGAACACCATATATATTCATACTGCATGCAGTTAAGACACTTCACAGCCTACTGTGTACATCTGTCTATCACATGAAAAGGACACCCATGGACATGGCAAGTTCTCACATTGTCATAATCTGTCGTTTCCGTAATTTACACCACTTCTTACCTGCGCCACGCTCAACCCGTAGTCTCACAGGATTAGTGAGTATGGTAATCTTACGCCCTCATGATGAATGTAGTCCTACACTAATAAGGATCACACCAGCATGACCACAATAATGACTTTTGAAAATAAAAGAGAAAAAGGAAAAAAAGATTAAAAAAAAAGAGAAGAGCCTTTCTCAGTACATCTAGCACATACTGCAGGACTGCTATCAGAATACATAAGGCGCAGCCATTCTTAGAGCATTAAAGACCATACTAATCTGTATCACAACTAAGGAAAAAAATACATCCAGCACACTGGAACGCATTTGGCATACTTGTTTGGTATAAGCAAGCTTGGTGAAGACATCCCTTGCCCTCACTGCAGACCCATAACTAACCATTATAGATGATGGTTATAGGCATGATTTCTACACTTACACTTCTAAATCTACCATTGCTAAATGCATCCACTTCTTACATGTGTCAGGGAATATTAATGAATTAGCTTTCAACCATAAGTATTTCTTGTTCACATTTTTTTTGACAGATAAAGTAGCCTCTCTTTTGTGAACATGTAGATTCAATGATACCATAACTCATGGGGGGATATGGGGGATAATCTAGCAGTATAGAAGCATCTACGTGTGATTTTAACGATGGACTCCAAACAGTTTGGATCTCAAGAATAACATTCACAAACCCACATAAGCTGTTAAGAAATTCCCTGAGTTTTCGGTTGAGATCCTAACAGTTTGTTAAATTCCACATGAACAGAGTTGCAGGTTCTCGTTGTTATGTATTTATTTGTTTATTTTAGTGAAATAAACATGAGCACAGAAAAAAACCCTTCCTGTCACAGAGACACCAAGATAAGAGATACGGTAGTAGGGTTAGGTCAAGGTTGGACTTGATGATCTTGAAAGTCTTTTCCTGAGTAACTCTGAGCAAATGCATCTGAGATATGACCTGAAAGAGTCATAAATATATTTTTTAAATACTTGAAAAGAGGGTTCCAACTTTGAGTTTTTCCTTATTGAGCTGATCAGATGCTATTTCTGTGTTTCAATATCAGGGTGGAACACAAATCCTTGTATATAAGGGGAAATACTCAGACCCTTATTTCCACCACTGTTAGTTGTAATTTCTTTAAAATAATGCAAGAAATAAAAACTAGAAATAGAATAAAACTGTCCTCTGCTTCTTTCTTATTGGATTTACTTACTTTCATTGCCTACAAACACAGAAAATATAACCTGTAGACAAGAAAGCTCTTCCTAGGACTGAGAAGAGAGAGCCACTTACTTTCAAAGCAGATCAGTTGGAAACAATATACTAGTTAATTGCTTTGTGTTCTCTCCTAGATCTTCAGATTGATTTTCTAATCCAGATGCTGGGAGTTGGCTCAAGTCTGCTGGTAGAAAACACTGTCAATTTCCATTTCCTTGTTTATCTCAGTCTGTGAGTCTCAGTAAAAGACAGCCTGCTACCTAATGAAAGACTTGTGGTGCAAGAGTTTTCACAAAATATATCTCAAGTCACACAAAAAATATCAGTACCTCAAGCTCTCACTGTTATCAGTGTAATCACAGTAGCTATCTCTGGACTATATTTACAAAAGGAAAAAGTCCAGTTTGAAGTAAACTGCAAATTATTGGACAGAAACATGTCTGTTGAGGGGATAGGGTACAACTGTGGCATTGTGCGTGGTCTCTGTTTCTTTACGCTTCCGGGTTTTTTCCTGCTCACCATTTACATGCTAAATACCTCTTTTTTCAATAAGCTAACACACAGGAAGCTCCTGTTTCTGTTATACATAACTCTACAGGAATCTCATGGGCCTCCAGTTGATGCTGTAATAGAATAAGTACAAATGTGCATATTCTGTTTGAAGAACTGGAATCTAGGGAACCTTAGTCAAGCTCATGGGCTTACATCTGCATGTCTCAAGCTACCCAACAAATGCAAATTTTCCCAGAGAATATATTTTCCTTTAGATTCTAGGCCTGCAGTCTACCAAGCATATAATAAATCCACAAAAAATTCAAAGGAATTTTTACATCTAGCCATTTTGAGGATCTTATTGTAACTAAAAGCATCATCCACAGAGGAAACTGATTATGGACGAATACATATTCATTTTTCAGAAAATATTTCATTTCCATAAAACTGCATTCCTAAATCCTCCTGATGAAAAAAATACATACACAACATCTTAAAGAATTAGGTTGAATGGAATCTGTATTTTACAGATTTAGAATGAAACAACGCATTTTAAGATTTATTTAGTAATTGCATCAGGAATGGTGTGGCCAGCAGGAGCAGGGAGGTCATTCTGCCCCTGTACTCTGCACTGGTTAGGCCGCACCTTGAGTACTGTGTCCAGTTCTGGGCCCCTCAATTTAGGAAGGACATTGAGGTGCTTGAGCGTGTCCAGAGAAGGGCAACGAGGCTGGTGAGAGGCCTTGAGCACAAGCCCTATGAGGAGAGGCTGAGGGAGCTGGGATTGTTTAGCCTTGAGAAGAGGAGGCTCAGGGGAGACCTTATTGCTGTCTACAACTACCTGAGGGGTGGTTGTGGCCAGGAGGAGGTTGCTCTCTTGTCTCAGGCAGCCAGCACCAGAACAAGAGGACACAGCCTCAAGCTGTGCCAGGGGAAATTGAGGCTTGAGGTGAGGAGAAAATTCTTCACTGAGAGAGTCATTGGCCACTGGAATGGCCTGCCCAGGGAGGTGGTGGAGTCGCCAACTCTGGAGCTGTTCAAGGCAGGATTGGACGTGGCACTTGGTGCCATGGTCTAGCCTTGAGCTCTGTGGTGACAGGTTGGACTTGATGATCTATGAGGTCTCTTCCAACCTTGATAATACTGTGATACTGTGATACTGTGATAAAGCACTGTTGTCTTTTGTACCGCAATTTCTAATGCTTTGTCTTTCTTTTAAAAGTTTTCATGCTTTCAGTTGTACATTAACAGCCAATATTTTATTTCCTCTTGTAAGCTGCATTTAACAGACTTGAGAACTAACAGATTTAATCAGTTTTTATTTAACTACTCCTCAGTAAGTATTTTCCTTTCATTGCTAGTAATGTTGATTTGCCCTGTTTTACTTCATGTACTGATTGATGAAATAGTTCAAGGTAGTTTAGAAACCATCTCTCTTCTTGATAGGGCTATATAGCAGAGGAAACAAAACCTAGGTTTAATGAGATCATATTCAAGACTGAATAATCCCTGCCCAAATGGTTTACATGACTATCACAGGAGTGTCATGTGTTGCAGTCCTGCTCCTGGTACAATTCCATGCCACAGAATGGCACCCCAGTGTGTGGGAGTACCAGGTTTGCAGCAGGACACAGCTAAACTGGTTGAGTCACAGCAAAAGATGTGCTTTTGGCTTCACGTAAGAGAATGTAGGTATTCTCTCTGACATGCCCACCATATGAAAACCCAGGCAGTCTCATGGTCTTAACACCTATCTAGTTTTAATTGCACTGGCTTTTTTAGTCAATTCAAAAAATGTGTTCTGGAATTACCATATTACAGCCTGCATTCACAATATTAAAGTCATATCACTGTTTTATTTCTGTAATAATTTCACTATAACCAGGGAAAACATACTTCTTGAAAGCTCTTTCATGTAATCATCTACATTCCTTTGTGTTTATTTCCTTTCTTATGTGCCTTAATTATGGGGCAACATTTGTGGCTCAATCCTTCCAGCAGAGAGAAGAAAAAATAATAATAAATTAAAACTAAAATGAACACAGCAATTTTAAGAAATATTAAGCCGTTCAACAGCAGGACACCAATAAATATGTCAGGTACAGAAATTAGTGGTTCAACAAGACTCAAATTTCAGTGGAATTGAATTTTGTTCACTTTCTACCTTTCTTTGTCAGCACCATTTAACAACACCTTGTATTTCTGCTTTGAAAAGCAGACACCTTAAATCAAATAAAAGCCTCATTAAATTGTCTACACCCTCCTTAAGAAAAATGCAAAGTGATATAGCTTTTCCTATTGTCTCTCTTTAGTGTTGTTTAGCAGGGCTACAGAAATGATGCTAAGACAGCAGTACAGGTGGATGCAAGAGTTATTAATAACACAGTAATTGAAATGTCAAGGCTCATGAATTAGCACTTTTCAAAGTCAACCACAATCATGGGGTTTGTGCCTATGGAAACAATAAACACTGGTATTTATTATGCGCACATTTAATTATTGTTTTTCTCTGGGCTTCTTTGCCACTGAGTGCAAAATTAAGAAATTAATCCTGCAGGGGTCAATGGAAAAGGCTTTATTGTTATTCACAAAATCAAATCCTTGCAACGACAGTCTGGGCAGCTCCCCCACACCAGTATATCACCACTTCATCTGTGCTTATCTTTCCTTCTCTAGATGCTTGGAGAGAATTTTTTCAGGCTGAGCTGAAAATTCAGACAGTTTTCAGCTACTGCTTCTTTCTCCTGAAAACTTTATATTCAATAAAAGAGACAAAATATTAGTTCTGTAGGAGAATGGGGGCATGATGAAGGCTTAAATCCTTCTTTCCTAAGCCAGTCCCTCAGAACTGATTCTTTCATCCTTTAAACACACTGTTTTCTGCTGAACACACTTCCACTCCCACATGAAATGACTTCTTGCATGCAGACATGCATACCAAAGAGCTTTGCAATACTACAATGGACAGTGCCATATATCCTGGGCTAACACTTCTTTCATCTGCAGATTTGGGAAAAATAATCTAGGGAGAGGGTGAGCGGTAAATCGATTTTTTGTTGGTCTATATGTCTATAAACACACAAAATAAATCATAAACCACATCTAGTCATTGTACCTTGTTAACGTAACCCTCTTTCTCAGCCATTGCTTTCTTTACCTGGTGGCACATAGAACAGTTCAAAAATTCAGTTCAGGTACAACTCCTTCTGGGCAGACAGATACACCATTTTTTGGTTTATTATGTACAGGATTATTGTTTTGCTCACACGGAAATCCTGATTGAGTTGTTTATTGGCTTTCAGTAGGGAGGGAAAAAAAAAACAAAACAAAAAAATCCTTCCAGGTCTCCAACTCTTTCTCTAAATCTTTTACATAGCATCCACACTTAGCAAAAGTACTGTTTTCAGTGACTTCAGGGAAAGCTACACTTTATCTGGCCTGAATGCAGTGTACGGCTCTTTAATAAAACCGATAGAAAATAATTTATTTAACCCTGGGATCCTCTGAATCATTGATTTTTTTCAGTCTGTAGAAATGCCTGTGCCAAAAGGGCATGGCCTCTGGGAGTACCTAATGGGACATGTGCTTAGCTTGTTTTATAAACTGTATTAAAGAAGACAGATTTTCTGTCTAAAAATACCTCTTCAGCTGTATCCACATAGTATACCTATTGTTGTGCAGTATATTTACAGTTGCACAAGGAAATGCATTATAGTGTGGTTGTACTGCACAGACACTCAAATACGTAACTGACCTGCACGTTAAAAATCAAAACAACAAGTAATATTCTGCTTTTGTGCCAGACCACGATTTTCTTTTGTCCCTTTTCAGTCTCTAACTAATCACTGACTCTTTAGCAGAAAATCATTCCCTCTCAGCTCCACCTGTGCTCCTCCTTTTCTATGATATTTCCTTGGAGCATCTTGCCCTATTGATGCTAACCAGCTTTTTTCCGTCTCTAACTGAACACAAGCCAGTTAAGTCCTGATCAGTTATTCTCCACTAGCACTGAGCTTTGAAGTTGATGCCTTATATTTCTAAAGCATCAAAAGGTTTTAATGATTTTAAACTTGTTTATTTTGTTTATTTATATCAACTGGTACAGTAAAAGTCTTTTACATCTCACCATGATCTTTGCTTCCTCTGGACTGCAAAGTATCACATGCACTTTTTTTCAAGTTTTTAATGGATATTCTACTAAGACCTTCATGTTTGCAAATGTCAGCTTGCTGAATGCTACAAAACTGATCTCTTACAGCTGCCAGTTAATTTCTTTAAATACCAAAAGTAATGCATTTTATATTAAACAACTAGTGAGGGAATAAAGCAGAAAGCGCTCTTTGTCTTCATTTCTCTAAAAGCATCCTAGTCCTGCCTGTGGTCCACCCTACTTAGGGAATACATAATCTCTGTGTAAATTTCACAAGTGAGTGCTGCCAGGTTATTGCCACTGCATATTGTCCACTAAGAGGAAGAAAAGCTCACAGAGGGATAACACATATTTGTAATGCTCCAATATCAACAATAACTAGACACATGTGGAGTCTCCTTCACTGGAGACGTTTGAGATCCACCTGGATGTGTTCCTGTGTGACTTGGTCTAGGTGATTCTGCTGTGTCAGAGGGATTGGAAGAGATGATCTTTTGAGGTCCCTTCCAATCCCTAATGATTCTATGATTCTATGATTCTGTATCAGATTAGTATTTTCACACTTGAGAATTTTGCAGTTTGGAAAGACACAAACCTAGCGACAGCAAAACTCCCACTTGATGCTTCAGGACTTCATATGAAATACTTCACCAAAATAAACAATTTATTTGGTAATACAATCATTTATTAAAACCCAGAATTGTTTATTAAAAGTAAAATAGTCTGTGTTTCATTAATGTATTAGCAACTCGTGACATAAATAAAACCACTTAAATAAACAATCTGATGGCAAATCTGTACAAGCAATTTATGGATCTGTACAGTTTTCAATAAAAGAAAACACCAGTTGTTGCTACTCCAGGAATATTTACTGTACATAAACAGCAGAAACTTCACCAAGTTTCATTTCTGTACTTGCAGATCTGATGTGTTAATGTCCCAGGCACATTGTTTAGCCAGCTGACATTACGCTACACAATAGGAGGCAGGAAAAAAGCAGAAACAATTTTCTTTGTTGTAAGATTCTTGCCCACAGAACAGTCTTTCTGAACCTTGCGTAACATGGCTCAGCAATGGGACTGACATCACTCCTCTGGAAGTTGCAGTCCTTATCCTGGAAGTGCTCAATGTTGCTGAAATTCTTCTGATAAACATGACACACTTGGCTCACTATCTAGACCATTTACAGGTATTAAAACTCCTGATCCTGCAAGACACTGAGTGACTCCACTTCCCAGTGAAACAGAATATAATCCTGCAAGAGGACAATTTATTCTACAGTTATTTGCCTCTTACTTCCTTAGGAGTAAACCTCCTGCTAAATTAATGAATGTTAAGCCACAGTTAACTTGGCATGGGAGTATTCGTTCTTGCGAGAGTTAGCATAGAGCAGCAGCCTGCACAGTACTTTGAAATTACAGATCTCCTCTCCTAAGATATGTTCAGGACAAAGCATGAAGTCCTTGAACTGTAAAAAGAAGAAATTCCCCATGCTCATATTTTCCTGTGGTTGGAGTATGACCCAATGATCCCAAAACACCATCTTGTTCACTGGACAACACTGACCTCTGTTTCTAACATACCTCAGCTTGATGACCTCTGCAAGTCAGTTCCTCAGCTGCATTTTTCTGAATCTTAACTCTCCTGTTAACCCTGAAGCTGGTCTTAATCATTACAAAAACACCATTATCTGAAGTTAGTCAGAAGATTCTGTTCATGGAGTTCTGTATGCATTGCATTTTAGTTACGTGAGATTTTCCAATCCCATCAGTATAATGAGTGTTGCAGTTTGAAAATTAACAGAATTTTCAGACATATAGATTTATGTTTCCTGAAGAAAAAGTTATGTTGCTTTAAGAGGACCCCCCCTATTGACCTGTCCTGTGGGGAGGTGACATTGTCCCAAGTACCTCCCCTTAGGGGTGTCAGCTATGTAAGAAGATAAAAGGGGTGAGTGATATTAGCCCTGCCTCTTTTTGCTGAGGGCTTCTAAGCCCCCCAACACTTGCCTACAGTAGCCCGGCCTGGCCTGGACCCCGGGCCCACTCCACCGTGGGGAGGGATGCAGCAGCTCAGCACAGACTGGAGAAGCAAGACCTTCGTGCCACCACCCCCCACCATGGAACACCCGTTCAGCGACTCGCGGTCAGCTGAAGGGATTCCTCTTTTTCCTCCTGGAGGTGAGACAGTAGGTGAGAGGAGAGGGGAGAGTCATGGAACCCTCTCGGCCATGTTTGCAGACTGTGGGGAGCCCTTGCTGACACAGCCATGCAGTCGGTCTCCATCTTGGGTCCCGCACGTGGCCAGAGCCATGCCACCGCTGCCACCATCTCAGAGAGCACTGATCAGCAGGAAGAGAGACTGTTTGTCATTTCTGCCACTGAGGAAAACTGAGGATGCTCAAGTATTGGGGAGAATTCCCCCATGCTTACCTGAAGAAAGCAGAAGGACTCAAGAATCCTTAAACTTCAGGCATGAAAGACAGAGTCTGGGTTCTTTGTTTGAAAACATGTCTCCTGCATCGAGGGATGCAGTTCAGGTGCTGAGAAGTAAGGCCTGCCTGATGGGCATTGAGCTGGAGAAGCTACACTGAAGAATTCACCAGTCTGGACAGCCTAGGTGCTGCTGTTTGCAGGCAGGGGTGATACATGAATAACAGAGAGGTTGTTGGTACTTGTGTCTACTTGACTGACATGCTCTTTTCCCAGGTCTCTAATGTGAAATAACCCAAGGATTGATATGATAGTTGACCTCCCATTGTATTTTTCTCAGAATATGTGATGGCCTTTGTGACACAGTTTCTAGTTTGTGTGCAATAACTTGCTTAACCTTTTCTTCTTTTCTGCATACAGTTATAGAGTTAATAAACTCTTTTCCATTTTCCATAAGCTATCCATTGTCTGGTAAATTTTATCCGAGATCTCACAGAGACCTAACTGCTTTGTTTTCCTTTATCTTTAATTGTGGTCTTGAACCCACCACAATGAGATTTCAAGTTTCTGGCAGCAACAACCCTTTTCCTGATGTTGTCAGCTTAGAAGAACTTAGGAATTAATAAAGTTATACAGTCCTTCTCCAAACACTTCTTCTGCCTCTCATCTTATACCCAGCTATCAACTGAACAACAGTCTTGCTAGATAAAACAAACATTAAAGAACACATCAGTGAGCCCAGTTGCTGTTATTCTTCCCCACACCCTAAGGTGAAGCTAACTAAGTTTAAGCACTACACCACCATTGTGATCCATCCTAACTTAATATACAACTTTGAACCGCGGCAAAGCATGCCTCTTGAACCTGGAGAAAAATCTCTTTAAAGTGCTTCAGAGAGCAAGGTCTCTTGGTAATGAGATAACACTCAGGCAGGTGAATTAACCGATTTGGACTGGGAAATTTCACACAATGGTATGAATACTAATCAGAGAAGACATGGCTAGGATTAAGGCAATTCTATGGACAGAAGTGTCGGTGGAATTCAGTTTATTGCTAAATTCTGAAAAACATGGTGAGTTAATATTAACAGTGCTCACAGTGTTTATTGGAGGGTTAGAGTAGAAATTGTCAAGGGCAGCTTTGGGGTTTGAGCTTAAGTGTAGGTGAAAGTTTAGCGCCTCAGGCATTAACAGTTATTTATGGGTTTCAGCATTTAGGGCAGAGTCCTCCAAACCATTAAAAGCACACCTGCACAGGATCCACTCAACTGCAAGAGAACACACTGCACAATTTGAGTTAAATTTCTTTTAAGCAAAACGTAGTGGTTAAAAATGTTACAATTTGGCCTGACCTATACAAACTACTACCTACTATTCTGTCATATACCAGTGACCAGGTTAGAAGAGAGACGGGAGAACAAACCTGACCACAGGTACCAATCAGGTTTTCGGTTTCTTGTGTATTCTTTTTGTGCTCTATAATAAACTGCATTAAAGCAAACAAACAGTCACCATTCTATCATCATCAGGATTCATACATAGAATCATAGAATCATAGAATCACTACGGATTGGAAGGGACCTCGAAAGATCATCTAGACCTATCCCCCTGACACACCAGGATCACCCAGACCAAGTCACACAGGAACTCATCCAGTGGGATCTTGAATATCTCCAGTGAAGGAGACTCCACAACCCCCCTGGGCAACCTGTTCCAGTGCCGTCACCCTCACTGTGAAGAAGTTCCTTCTCAGGTTGCTGTGGAACCTTCTATGTTCCAGCTTACAACCATTGCCCCTCACCCTATCACTACATGACACCGAGAACAACCCAGTGCCATCCTCCTGACATCCACCCCTCAAATATTTGTAGAGGTCACCCCTCAGTCT
>VXBP01009918.1:0-13313 GCA_013400115.1 Rhinopomastus cyanomelas
AGCCTGGAATGGGTTGCCCAGGAAGGTGGTTGGGGAGGTGTTCAAGGCCAGGCTGAATGGGGCTCTGGCCAGCCTGATCTAGAGTGAGGTGTCCCTGCCCATGGCAGAGGAGTTGGAACTGGATGATCCTGTGGTCCCTTCTAACCCAGACTGACTGTGTGACTTGGTCTAGATAATCCTGCTGTGGCAGGGGGATTGGACTAGATAATTCCTAATGATTCTATGATTCTTAGGCTTAGGAAGGCCAGAAGAGTCCATGATGAGGAACTTCCCATTTCATGAGGTCCATGCAACACATTCCTCCCACAGTGCTGGAGTTAAGAGCTGGTGTTGCAAAGCCAGAGGGAGACAGAACATTGGCACCCCTTACCTGGTCTTTGCGTTTAAAGGATAGGACTGAGGACTGTGCTGGCCCTGAGGAAAATGTGCTGGACACTACTGCCAAGTAACCAACACAGAAAATAAGCAGCACTGGTCACCTGGACACGAATTGAAGACCCTTATGCTGTTGGTGTGTTTTTCAAGTTGCAATATGGCATTTAGCAAAGTAGGTCAGGCAGTTAGATTTGCATAGAAATTTGCATACCAGCCTCATTACACAAAATTCCAGTTAAACCTTTGGTGCATGAAAGATGCGCATGCACAGACCTACCAGGTGCACTGTTTTATGCTACATGATGGCTGCAGTGGTTCCATCTGACATGATTACATGCTCTTCTGCCCAAATGCAGGTTCATTAGCTGGCATCAGCTCCATTCATTTTCCACATTGTCCAATCTGAAACCTTTTATCTTCTCCAGTTTTTTGTTTTTTCAGAACGATGCCATTATCTACTCAACTCCATTAAGAGCCTCTTTTCAGCCCATCTAAATGTATTCTCATGTACATGAGAGCTCCATGATACAAAGGGAACATACAGGAGTCTGACATTTCATGCTGGTACTTACTGTTCAGAATGTCCCAGAAGAATATTGATGACGTCTGCCTTTTTGCAGGTGAAGAGGACTGATCACTCAGAAGGACACTGCACCGAACAGGCTGTTTGATTATCCTTTTGCAAAACACATCTAAACTCCTCAGATGGCATCTATATCACTCTCCTCTCTCCTAACTGTAGGATCACTGTGTTAAAGAACTTCCAAGGGTCAGAGGAGAAAATTGCACACAATTTTTACATTTTCTGATCTTCAAGGAATTAGCAGAATGGAGATGATAGTTGCTGTACTCACCGATTACAAGACACTGACAATAACCCATGTACCCACCACATTGCTAAAGCCCCTCACCACTTCAAGTGTCTTTGTTTAAAAGTCACGTAGCTATGGTACTTAAGGGCATGGTTTAGTGGTGGGCTTCGTACAGTTAGGTCAGTGGTTGGAGTAAATGATTCTAAAGGTCTTTCCCAACCTAAACGATTCTGTGATTCTGTGACAGGAAACCAGTTCCATAGGTTCCAGCTCTGTGTGGAAGAACAAGCTTTCCACAAGACCAAGTGAGATTTAAAACCACACAATAGATAAAGCTGGAGCAAACACTTACACTCCCAACACTGGGACAACCATTAATTTATTGCTTTAGGTCAGGTTTTGGTCAGGAGGCAATTACATAGCAGTCACAGATCCTAATGAAGGTCTCCAATGCAAATCATCCCCAATGGGTTTGGATCAGTTGCAACTCTGATCTCAAATCTTAGACTATATTTAACAAACATAAACACTCTTTTTTTTGTTCTTGCTTTAATAAGGACAATTGCACAGGAGTTATGTCATGATTAAGGACATTTTTTTGAGTATATGTAACATTTCATTGGAAGCCTCTCCACTTAAAATTGATCCAGCTTTCTCCAGGGACAACTATGTTCCATGAGGAAACAGACATCTGGAAGGATAAAATGGAAACATGTGTCTCCCTTTCCTAGGAGAGGGTGTGGTAGATGTAACTTGTTATCCTTTCATTCTAATCCCACACGTTCTTTTCCAACGGAAGAAGACTTCTACCTCAAGGACAGCATAATAATTATTTACAAATGAATTAAAATGATGAAACACAGGCCTTAGAATGAGTGAGCAGATGATGGCAGATCACGCTGAATATTCTGCAGGGACAGAAAGTTCCTCCTGCCCTCACTCTTCATGTAGGTTCTACTCATTAACCCCTGTGTGAACATAGCTCTGATGCCATCTTTGGTCACCAAGAGATCTGAGAAAGAAGTCAGGAAAGCCATAGGGGTGCAGAATCCAATCAGTAAAACATTAATTGCATTTGTACAAAATAAAGTTGCCCAGTGCAACTTTATTTGCATTTTTGCAGCTGAAGTTTCTGGCTTGGCTTGTAGCAGTGATGGTCACATCATTTTGATTCTGCTGCAGTTCAGGAAGGATCCGCTAACTGCACCAATCTAACCCATGGCAGCACATACAGGGGCTGATGCAGCTCCTTCACACATGGGCAGAATCAAGCCAGGTAACTGTACAAAGATGATCTGTTCACTTCTGAGAGGAGTCTGGCTCAAAGCTTGGATCCAGAAAGACTTTCCCTTTCTCCCTTAGATCTTGCTGGACCTTGTGTTACTTCTGCATGTTCAGCTTCTCTGTGGATTTTAAATCAGGATAATTTAGAAGTGCTTTCCTCCTCAATGACATTATTTTATTGCAAGTGGATGAGCTGAGCTGGGGACACTGTGGTCAGCCAACTGCAGAGAGCCCATCAAACTCACTAGGCAAAGCAAAGCACACTGGGGCAAAAACCTTTATCCTCCCCAGAAAATACTTTTCCTGAAAATAGGAGTGTGCTTGACTAACCACAGGCGGGTGAGCTGGAAATCATTGACTACTAGTGCCCATGGAGAGAGCAGAAATGCTACCACAGCATCATGCTCACATGCTTTACCACCTCCTTTGTGAGTGAGGGCTCATTAATACACCACCTGCTGCAGGGGTGATGCAGCTCCATCTCTTCTGGGAGGAGCTGAAAAACAGAGGTCAGTGCTCATTAGGTCTTGGGTTGAAGCCCTGAGGGACCTCATTCAGCCAGAGCAGACTGGGATGAGTCTACATGATACATTTCAGGTAGGTAGGAAAATGTTCTGTCCCAGCAAGGAGCTCCACCACCCGTCCTTAAGCTGAGTGTGGGTGGTGGCTGTGGCTGAAATAGCCTGGTGCTGTGAACTGGGTGGAAGAGCTCAGGAGCAGTGCTGCCAGCAAAATCTCAGTGCAGGCTGGCTTTTCTGGCATCTGCTTCTGCAGAAGTCCTCTATGGCTTAGCAATGACCAGGATAGGATCTGCTCCCAGCCTCAGCTGCAGCAACCTTGCTTGTAGCTTAGGAGCAGGCACATACAGCAAGCTGTAAACGCAGTCCCAGCACTTCTTTCTCTCTCTGTCCTAATGACAGCCAGCCAACAACCTCAGACTGCTGGCATGTCTCAGTGTGTTTGCCAGGCTTACTCCTACAGACCTGCTGTTAGGAAGGGGAGCTGACTGGCAATAATGGCAGGTAGTTCTTTCACCACCACCCTGTTCCTCAGGGCAGCAGAAAGGACAGAACATCCAAGTGGTGCAAGACTTGAGAACAGCTGCTACGGTGCTGCTCAGTTCTTACCTGCTCCATTTCCGGATCTTTTCTTCACCTCTTATAATGTTGACATTTTTAAAAATAGTTTTGCAGGGTTTTTTTAATCATCATTTTAAAATAGGCTGACCCATTGGTTTTGTGCTACAGGAAGAGCTTAGATGCACATAAGACGTTAACACCTGCAGAAGAAAGACAGCATCTCACCGAGCAATGAAATCCCATCAGTGTAGGAATGGGAAGACAACAGTACTTCTCAAAGCACCCTAACAGGAAAGTGAAACCGGTGTTACTGATCTGTTTGGTGCAGTCGTATCTCTTGCTCAGCAAGACATTTATTTATGCCAGTGACATCTGTAGGGGCAGCCTGACACCTGTCACTTCAGCCAGCATGACATGAGATGGCAGAAGCCAGAGCATAATGGGAGCACTGAAGTACAAACGGCATTCACAGAGGGGAGTCAAAAGGACATCTCAGGCCACAGGGAGAGCTCTTATGGCCTCATAGGGCTCTGATGTTTCATGCAGTCAGCATCCCCAGCAGGCACACAAGACTCCTTCTCACAACCAGCAGGCAAGAAGCAGCTCTGGTGTAGTGTGTTCCCAGAAGGAGATATAGTGGGTTCCCCAATCAGACCAAGTTCAACTTTGCCATCTCTGTACCAGCGTGGGGAAAGACTCCAGACCAGGCGGCACAGGCCGAGGAAAGAGTGAGACAGGGCATTCCCTGCACAGTGCCAGCAATGCCCCACATAGTGCCACAGAGCAATAAAAGTAGCGGAAACCTCCTAAGAATCACAGCAATTGCTATTAATTCCCTCATGGATTTCCCCAGTGCTAACTAGGTCACACCGTTGGGCTTCCTGGCACGCATTAAAAAAACCATTAAAAACCTCTTACTTTTTGGGTTGTACAACACCTATTCAACTGTCTTTTTCAATCACCTCGCTGCTTATTAACGGGAAGCAAAAATGGAAGAGCAGCTTTTTCACAACCGGACTGGACAGGTCCAAATAGGGTTGCTGTACCAAATGGTTGCCCAAGGTGTTGCATCTGGCCAACAAGCATTTTGAGTTTTAGGCCACTAGCCTTTTATGCAGAGGATTCTCTAGAATCACAAGGGTGAAACAATTGGAAGGATTTTTCTCCTTCTCCCTTTTTGCTCTGGATCATATCTGTGCTGTGTTACAAAACCAAATGAAAAAAAAATCCAACAGTTTTCTCCAAAACATTCTCCTTGCTGTACCCTGGAAAGCAGAGACGGGACCGAACCTGATGTGGCAGGGCTCCTTTTGAGAAGCAATTCCAAATCTTATATAGCTGGCTTCACTGGGCACAGGAGGATCCCTGGGATTCCTTGTCCAAATTTGTCTGTGGGTTTTTTGCTTGGTTGGTTTTGGAGAACAACTTTGTTTCTTAATGAAGGCAGAGATGAGAGTAGGGAAAGGTTGAAAACTCCATCTGAAGACATAATGACAAAGGTTCCTACATCTTTGAATTAAAATGAGCAGGTAGAAACTCTTCTCTCTAAAGAAACTCTCTTGAGAAATTCCAGGAGAACTGATCACTACTGATTTATTTTTGTTGTTGTTACTAGAAGTTACCTGACAAAAACCAGTTCTGCCTTGTTTACAAAACATAATGTCTTGGTAAAGGATTCTGGAAATGCGTTGTATGAAAATCTTAAGACAGTGACTACCTGTCATTACTACCTTAAAGATAAGAATCCTTCGCATTCTCCTGGCTGTTTTAGTTGCTGAAAATTACTGGCTTGACATACGAGTTTGCTGATGACACCAAGCTGTGTGGTGCAGCAGACACACTGGAGGGAAGAGTTGCCATCCAGAGGGACCTGGACAGGCTGGAGAAGTGGGCAAAGTCCAACATCATGATGTTCAACAAGACCAAGTGTAAGGTCCTGCATCTGGGTCGAGGCAATCCTAAGCACAAGTACAGGCTGGGTGGTAACTCACTGGAGGGTAGCCCTGAGGAGAGGGACTTGGGGGGGCTTGTGGACGAAAGGCTCAACATGAGCCAGCAGTGTGCACTTGCGGCCCAGAAGGCAAACTGGATCCTGGGCTGCATCAGGAGAAGTGTGGCCAGCAGGTCAAAGGAGGTGATTCTCCCCCTCTACTCCGCTCTGGTGAGACCCCACCTGGAGCACTGCGTCCAGTTCTGGAGCCCTTATTACAGGAGGGATGTGGACGTGCTGGAGCGAGTGCAGAGGAGGGCCACGAGGATGATCAGAGGGCTGGAGCACCTCTCCTATGTGGATAGACTGAAAGAATTGTAAAGGGGAAAAGCCAGTGGAGCAATCCAAGACACTCCCAACTACCTAGAATTTGTACTGGATGCTGCCGTTTTGACAAGATGCTGGTAACAGACAGCAGCGCTACTCTTCCTTAAAAGCACAAAACCCTGGCAAGCTGCAGCACAGCTGTCATGGCACCAAAGGGCATGCCTGGAAACCTCCACGGATGGGGTGCTGACATGGGTGGTTTAACTGGTGTTTTTTCACACTGAACAGGGTTCCATAACTGCCTTCCCCCAGTAGTCATTTCAGAAAGGATTAACTGCAACAGCCACCTGCTTACACCGTCCTTTCTTTTCTTTAACACAAAGCACAGAAAACTCAAGAATGCTAGCACGTGCTGCGCCTTGGCCATCACACAAGGTTTACGTTGTCCTCTTCACATAGTGGATAAGAGAGGTCACAGCAGTATATTGTTCTCCATCCAGGTACTGTTTTAATTAAAAGTTGAATTAAAAAGCAACCAGTAGCTAACTTCCACATCTGATGAACACCCATCCCAGTGGCTTGCCAATAGTCATTGAATCTTGAAGAGAAAATGGGGGGCAGCCAGTCATGGATGTTCAGGTTTTGTGCATGGGAACATATGCAAATGCATCACTTGTCTCTTTTAACAGAAAATGAAAGGGGGGAGATATTAAGAAAAATATGCTGTGGATGCAGTGAGCTTTCTTGAACACAAAGCATCAGGTCACTCAACACCTTCCTTATCCATGTTAATGGTTACTCATAGAGGTGGTCTCACCTCTGAAGCACCCACAGCCAGGGCAGTACAATTAAGAAATGAGCTCTGTTCTGTTTTAGCTGCTAATCCTTGCAGAACGTGGTGGTATTGCCAAATGGCACATGATACATGAGACTTGCACCTCAGCACTAGTGGTGACTGCACGCTTGCCCACACGCTGGGCACGGCCTCTCCTGCTCTGGCTGCAAGCCATAATGCTGCTCCTTGGGGCCTCAGCACCAAAATGGAGCTTGTGCTTAAAGGTTCCCAGGAGCAGAACAGCCCTGCTGGAGCGGGTGACACAGCCTGCAGTGAAGGATGATGCTGGGGAGAAAAGCACTTGTGGAGATCAATGCAACCGTGGGCTGCTGCTGGGAGGGCTGTACCCAGAATTTCTATTCTGACCTTGATTTGGCTAAGGAAAAGTGATGCAATGAGTCAAAGACTGTTGATATGGAGTGTCTTCCACTCACTTCAGGGGTGGAAGAGCCTTTACTTCTAGTTCTTGCAGGACTTCCCTGGTGCTCAGAGGTGCACAGTAACTTATAATCATAGAATGCATTGGGTTAGAAGGGACCTTTAAGTGTCATCTGGACCAACTCCCTGCAGAGAGCAGGAGCACTTTCAACTAGATCAAGCTGCTCAGAGCCTCATCCAGCCTGACCTTTAATGTCTACTGGGATGAGGCCTCCACCACCTCTCTGGGCAAGCTGTTCCAGTGTTTCATCACTCTCACTGTAAAAAACTTCTTTATATCTTCTCTTTTAGTTTAAAACCATCAGAGGTGATGCGTCCTGTCATAACAGCACCTGCTAAAAGTCCGTCCCCATTTTTCTCAAAGGTTCCCTTTATGAAAAAGCTCCCTTACTGAAAGGCTGCAATAAGGTCTCCTCAGAGCCATCTTTTCTTCAGGCTGAACAACTCCAGCCTTTGCAACCTGTCCTCATAGGAGAGATGATTCAGCCCAGCTTTTGTGGCCCTCCTCTGAACCTCTTCTAAAAGGTTCATGTCCTTCTTGTGTTGAGGACTCCATAGCTGGATGCAGTACTCCTGGTGGGGTCTCACTAGACCAAAGGGGGAGAAAGACCTTCCTCCCTGCTGGCCAGACTTTTGTTGATGCAGCCCAGGAAGTGATTTGCTTTCTGGGATGTGAGGGTACATTGTTGGCCTGATCCCACTGTCTATATCATTGATGAAAATATTAAACTTGTGCAAACACACCAGAGACTGGGACCTGCCAGCTCTAAAGCCATTCAATTCTCCAGCCCTTTTTTTTCCCAGCCTCCACGTCTACAAATACTGATGAAGCATGTTCAGCCTGTTTTTTCTCATTTGTGGAGGACCACTCTTGTGAATCACCCCAGCCTTGTTCACACCATATCACCAGGACTGATGGCAGCAGGGACAACCAGTAGAAGTTAAGCCCATAGAGCTTTCCCTTCTCAGATTTCAGCAAAGAGCAAGGACAGCTGAAGCATATGGAAGTTGGCAGCAACTTTTCAGTAGGCTGAACGCCAGGCCAACAGGATTGCAGTGGGATTTTTTTTATTTTTTAAGGCAGGAACATTTGTGTTTACAGACATGTTTTGTTTAGAGAACAAACATATTTGCTTTTGAAGTTTTCTTCAAAATGTAAGGACTGTTCCAAAGATTGCTACTGGGCTGCACTCGATCAGGATTCCTTCCTGCTGCAGCAGATGTAAGGTCACTCTGTTCAACAACGTGTTGCTGAAAGGGTTTGAGTGAGATCCTGGCAACAGGGACTACAAAGTACATGCTTCAGTTTAAAATGCTGGGAGAAAGAAACTCTCTATTGCTTCAACATTTCCTTTTATGTGCAATTGGAAAGAGTCCTTGGACTGTCAGTGATCAAAAGGTGAGGGAGTTGCACAATCACCACAATGGAGCCTGCTGCCACAGGGGGTGAAATTAGGTGGCCTGCAAGTGCCCTTTTGTGATGGTCTCAGGGTTCCCAGTTCTATAAAACTACACCCTAGCTGAGCCACCACCCCCTTTCTGGTAGGCACATGGAGAACAAACACAAGCAGACATTTTAACTGCTAGAAATAAAGCAGTTCAAATCCCAGAGAGAGGAGTGCTTTCTCACTCCCTGTAGCCGTTCGATGCAGAGCCCTGTAAGGACTTGTGGGTGTCTAATAGTTTTCCATTGAAGGTGCAGGCACCCTGCAGTGGATTTAGACCTTCCAACAAGTTTCCTTTCTCTGATCATTCTTCACAGACATGGTTCAAAGCAGTCCACAGACACACATGGGCTCGCAACTTGAGCTGCAAGCAGAACAGGAAACGAGCTGAAAATGGAAAGGAAAAACTTACAGGAAAAGAACAAAAAGGCGTGAACCATCTGCCAGATAGCACATCTCATGTCACTCCCACATACCACGATCTGTCTCAAGTGGAAGTGTTGGGAAAAATTTTGTGTTACTTTCAGGACAGCAGGCAGGGTGAGGATTGCAAGAGCATCCCTTAGCCAGTGAAGATCACTGCCAAGGCCTAGCCTGCCCTGAAAAATGGCTGAAAAAAAATACCCCTTGCAGACAGCAGCCATTCACACAGCAGTCTCCTGTTCCTGCGAAGCGTAACAATATCAATGTTCATACCAAAACCTCATACAGAATCTGCAGCCAATACACTGAAAAGTTACCTGTGTTATTTGCAGATCTTCTTCCTCTGTGAGTAAATGGTTGTGTTTATGTACAAGGATTACTAACACTCAGCATCAAAGGTGATGAATACTGGGCAGAAACTGCTGGTGAGCAGGAGCATCACAGAGAAAGGGCAACCTGCCTTGCCAGCCCCTGCAGGGAAGCTCCAGATGCTTACACTCTCCAGCATCCCTGCATCTCTCCCATACTCAGCTAAGAGCACCAGAGCAATTCATAGGACTGTTATATATTAATTCAATCCAATAAGCCAATTATGGATTAGTAATTATAAATTTATTAATACAGCAAGCGATATCAGGCAAAGTGCAGCGCTGGGTGACCAGGGGAGTCTCCGCTCCACCAACTGGTCCGCTTTTCTCCCAAAAGCCAGTCTCTTTTATACTTCTTATCTTCTGGGTTGCGTGGTACTGGAGAAGTTATCTGCGTCAGCCTGTTGTTGGGTGGTCTTGTCACGCGCAGCCTCATCTTCTTGCTGACCTGGGGACTTCTTGATTACACAGGGCAAACAAGATCTTACAGCTTAGAATTCCATTGTTCCCAGTCTGTTCTTATCAATCTATTATCAGTCTATGCTTATCAGTCTGTGCCTTACTTCCTCCCTTATCCTGATGAACAAAGTTTGACTTATCACAGGACCATCCAGAAGACCTGGCTAAAACAATGATTTGATGACACATAGAAGACCTGCCCCTTTAGCTCACATCACCTCATAAACAACATTATCTTGGGACATGCAGAAGTGATCGAACACAGGCTCCAGCTGCAGATTCAAATGTGTACCAAAATGTTGCATTTGCTCTGTATTAGCTAGCTTCTTGCTGGGTGAGGAACCATTTCTCCACCATCAGCTGGCAAAAAATCTAGTCAGAGCATTTTCCTCCTCTCCTGGAAGCACACAAGCAGCGTTGAGTACTGGTCCGTGCCTGGCAAGACCACACTACTGAACCTGTTCATGACCAAACTCTTTGCCTGAACAAACACTAACCGACACCTTTGCCTGTGAAGAATTACTGAGTTTTAATAGCCACCATCGTACAGTAGGTACCTCAGTATCCAAGTCAACCTTCCCATCCAGCATCACTTTAAGATGGCTTTTTCTCACCCTTTCTCGAGGACTAAGAAGCACATGCATCACTCATGCCTGTGGTGGATTCAGGACCACAATTCAATATCAAAGAAAGGAAAGCAAAGCAGTGAGGTCTCAATGGCATCTCGGATAAAATTCACCAGACAACTGATGGCTTAGGGAAACTTCAGAAAGGTTTACTAACACTAACTATACACAGAAAAGATTATGCAAGTCGGTGCACACAAACTGTGTCATTAATGCCCTCACAGAACCTGAGAAAATAGAATGGGAAACCACTCCAGTTTGGGCCTTGGATCTTCTTCCAATTTAGAGACCTGGGAAAGACAGCATGTCAGTCCGGGATGGCCTGAGTTTCTCAGCGCCCACACCTGCATCCCTCAGATGCAGACATGCATCCTCAATGCTCTCGGGATGGCCTGACTTTCTCAGCACTTTCTCAGCACCACATCTGCATCCCTCGGTGCAGCTGCATGCATTTCAGCGTGGATTCTCCAGCTCAACGCATAGGGATAGNGGCGGCGAACAGTGGTGGCACTGCGCTGCCGCGGCGGCGGGAGCTGCTTCAGTCCGCGGCTTTTCTCCGGTCTGGGGCACTGCTTCTCAGGTCCGGGGTGGCGATCCAGCGGGACCGCGCACCCGTGGCAAGTTGCGGCCGGGGTCGCTTCCAGACCCCACAGCAGCAGGTGCCCGCCGGCGGTGGGGTCAGTCCGGGGCCATTAGGACATTAGGAAAAACTTCACTGAAAGAGTCATCAGGCAGCAGAACAAGTTCAGTCACCACCCTGGACACATTTAAAAGCCATATACATATGGAGCTTAGGGACATGGTTTAGCAGTGGGCTTGTTACAGTTAGGTCAATGGTTGGACCCAGGATCTTGAGGGTCTTTTCAAACCTAAACTGTTCTATGCTTCTGTGAGTCTATGACACTCACAATTCCACAGTATAAACCAAGAAGCTAATCAAGGCAACTTCAGGAAATGGCAAAGACTCTGTGTAGCACAAGAGCCTCTAGCACTCAAGGTGCTCAGACAGTAACTGTGTCCTGGGGGGCAGGCCTCCATGCTAGGCCAAGTTGCTGCCCTGAAAGCCAGCAAGCCATTCCAGGCTCTCTTGAAAGACAGAAAAAACACCTGCTCAGACTTGTTTGCTCCAGAGTGTATGAAGACTCTCTAATTAAAGTGTTATTGCACTTGAGGGTGTAAAACTCACCACCAAGTCAAATGTCCTCTGCCCAAGACCCAGGAGCACTCAAGTGATTTGGTGATATGCAAACAAGATGCCTCAATCACTGTTACAGGGATGGTGGACAGAAGGGGCTGAATTGCTATGCAATGCATAATCTTTGTGGATGTGACCCTACACCCTTACATCACAAAACTGCATAGATAGTAGGAACAATTTCATATACCATTAGCATCAAGGCAACTCCTGTCATAACTGAAACAGAATCACAGAATCACAGAATGTTAGAGATGATCTTTCAAGGTCCCTTCCAACCTAAGTCCAACCCCACTGCTGGAGCAGGGTAAGCCTACAGCACTGTCTCAAGATGTCCTACGTGGGGCTTGAAGCCATGACCCCAGGAATTCGGAGTCCCATGCTCTACCAGCTGAGCCAACCAGGTACAAGCTGACAATACCACTCCTGGCAATTCACAATTTTTGTTCAGACACCTCTGCCAAGGTTCTTAGAAATTAACAAGTTGCCCAGGGAAGCTGCGGATGCCTCCTCTCTGGCAGTGTTCAACACAAGCTACATGGGGCTTTGAGCAATCTGGTCTAGCAGGAAGTGTTCCTGTCCACAGTAGGGGTGTTGGACCAAGATGATCTGTGAAGTCCCTTCCAAAACAAACCATTCTATGATTGTAAATAATCACCAAAAGAAATTTGACCCTTGAGGTAAAGGACTGGCTCTGTACCAATGCAAGCAACATTCTATGCTTAAGGAGGTACTTTCTAACAGAAGCAATATGAAAATCCTGGAGTAAAAGATGGCCTGTCAGACATAAGGACAAGATCACAATTCTGAGCAGACCTAAACAGCAAGTTCTTCTGCTGTCACAGGGGGATTGGACTGGATTATCTTTCGAGGTCCCTTCCAATCCCTAATGATTCTATGATTCTGAGCAATCACTGCTGAACACCTACATTCTCAAAACAAGCTACACCTCAACAGTGTACAATTGTACCCATTAGTGTAGCCAAAACCTGAGCGCAAAATTCAGTATCCAGACACTCCAAAGAAGGTATCTTTATAAAGAGACATAGAGAACTATTCATGGTTCATAGGCAGGATCTAAGTGCTTTTAATGGATTGTACAGATTTCTACACTTGGTGTTACGAAGTTCATCATATTCCACAGTAGAAGAATGCTTATCTTCTGCCCCATGATGAAGCAACAAGTGATCCCATAAGGCTGTTGCTTGATAACTTTCTGAAAAGATGTATTTCTTGGCTAGCTGCAAGATCATAGGATCATAGGATCATAGGATGTTAGGGGTTGGAAGGGACCCAAGAGATCATCGAGTCCAACCCCCCTGCCGCAGCAGGACAAAACTATCTAACACAGATCACAGAGGAACGCATCCAGGCGGGCCTTGAAAGTCCCCAGAGAAGGAGACTCCACGACCTCCCTGGGGAGTCTGTTCCAGTGCTCTGTGACCCTCACAGTAAAGAAGTTCCCCCTTGTGTTGAGGCGGAACCTCCTCTGCTGCAACTTACACCCATTGCTCCTTGTCCTATCACAGGGAGCAAGTGAAAAGAGCCTGTCCCCCCCCTCCTGGCCAGCCTTCAGATACTTATAAACATTGATCAAATCTCCCCTAAGTCTTCTCTTCTCCAGACTAAAAAGCCCCAAGTCCCTCAGCCTCTCTTCATAAGCCATGCCCTCCTGTCCCCTAATCATCCTCGTAGCCCTCTGCTGGACCCTCTCCAG
>VXBP01009918.1:13990-46686 GCA_013400115.1 Rhinopomastus cyanomelas
TGTAGAAGCCTTTCTTGTTCTGTTTTACCTCCCTTGCCAGCTTCAGTTCCAAGAGGGCTTTGGCCTTCCTTGTTGCTTTCCTACAAGCCCTGACTACTTCCCTATAGTTCTCCCAAGTGACCAATCCCCCCTTCCATGAATTGTAAGATTCCCTCTTGCCTGAGATTACCTTCAGGAGCTCCTTATTCAACCATGCAGGTCTCCTAGCACGTCTACCTGATTTTTTATTCAGGGGAATGCATCTAGCTTGAGCCTGGAGGAAGTGGTCTTTAAAAATCAGCCAACTTTCCTGAGCTCCCCTCCCCTCCAGAGCCTTAGCCCATGGGACTTCTGCAAGCATGTCCCTGAAGAGCACAAAGTTAGCTCTGTAGAAGTCCAAGGTGGCAATTCTACTTGTTGTTCTGATTCCACCATGTAGGATACTAAATTCCACCATGTCATGGTCACTGTCCCCAAGGAGTTCTTGCCGGAAGAAGCAGAATGCACTCCAAGTTCTGCACACACAGCTCTCAGGTAATTTTCAGACACACTAGGATCGTACTGAAACAGAAGGATCTTCCAATAACAAAGTTGACCAATATATTTTACTTTTCCTTTACAGTGTATAAAAATCTATATTGGGCCTTTTTCCTACAGAAATATACCACAGATAAGAAGCAATGGATTAAAAGCAAGGAAGAATCCTTACCATATAAAGCTGAAGGTAAAGAGTAAAAGCAAAGGTGTCAATTTTAGCTAAAACCTTTTATACACAGCAAAAATTTAGCTACATTCCCTTTCCCATAGCCGGGTATGCTAAGTTAATTACATTAACTTACAGAATTTTTAAAAAGTTTAGAAAAATCAAAACAAACAAATCCATAAAGTTTAATCCATGCACTTCCACCTGAAGAAGGTCTGAACACGGCAGGCAAAACCAAAACCCTATTTTGAGGAAAATATAATATTCAATACTCATATATAATGCATTAGAGATTCCTAGTACTGAACTACTAACACTTGCATGCTGGTAGAAGCTTAAGCATATTGTAAATGCATTACCTGCTGTGAGCAGGCTACTTTCTCATCAAGGCCACTTGAAAACCTGAATCTGACTCAAAGTTTAAACCAGTCTCCTTCCATAATTCATTTTACATTTGAAAACTCCCCACAGTCAGATCAGTTCCTCTGAGCAAAAGTTACAAGGTAACAGCAGTATCATACTAAAGATTCTTCGCTCTTCATCTTTTTTGTCTGTCCATTCGAACCACACTGCAGATCCTGCCTTTTCTTTTTCTGCTGCTGTAACCTTTCCTCTTTCTTCTGTAAGTAGACAGCCATGTTATCAAATGAAGCCTTGTAGAGACTGCTGTAGTAGCTCTCTGCACCAACAAAACCTGCCAAGTAGTCAAAGCAAGAGCACAAAAAAAAAGTGTTAATTCCCTTAGCAGTTTCACCAATTACCTCCTGTAATTGTAGACAGTGGCATTTCAACTCAGCTACCTGTAGTCCTACCTACATTATTAAACATCAGCAATTACACTGTAAGCCAGATCTGAGTTGGTAAGCATCTGTCCTGCATCCATACAGCCAAGCACAGCCTCCATTCTTAGGCTAAAAAATTCACACAGAGGCAAGCACCTGACATTTAAGCAAAGAGAACACATAGCAATCTTTGCATGCTGGACACTCACAGAACTCCAAGGGCTGTGACCACTTATTGTCAGACATCCCACTGGAGTTGCTCCCCAAGACTTAAACAGTGCAAAGGACATATACTATCTAACTCTGCTTAGCTGACTTCTCAGAATATTAACTCAAGCTCAAAGAACCAGACTTTAAACAGTGATATCCTATGGCACATACACACATCTAAATATTCAACCCAACCATTTTGTTAGATCTTCTGCAAATTCAGCATAATATTCATCACAACAGCTCCAAACTAACTTTATGTAAGTTTAACTTGGAACTAATTACTATTAAAAACCCCAACCATTTTGCTTCTAAAGAGAACAGAGAAGAAAACTAGGTAGCTCGTTGTACATCTCTAAAAATTTTTAAGATGGTTCCTGACAAAGCCAGTTATGTGTAGTTCTCCATATACTTTCCTTTTCTCACTTACAAAAATACTTCATCTTAAAGAAGAAATCCAAGAATATCCAATTTGCTAGGGTTTAATCTTGATGCTCATGTGATGCTCTGGCAATATACATGCAGCATTACCTTGCTTCTTGGTATGCAAACCAAACAACTTCCCCTCACTGGTACTCAGCAAAGCATGTGCCTTTACATTCTACGGTCTTGCACCTGCACAGTAACAGTACTGGTCTTAAGCCTTGGGAGAAACTGCATACTGTCAGTTCGAATATCCATGCTATGACATCGGTCTGCACTAAACTTTGCTCTTTTTCTGAGATTAATTAAAACAAAATGTCAAACTGTTCACCATGTACTTCAAGAATTGACCTACGCATCCTAAATCCTAAAGAATCATCAATCAGGTGAAAAAAAGTAAGAAAAATGACTATGCCAGCATTAAGACTGGGTTTAAACCATGTATGATCACCTTTTTTTAAACAGAAGTCAGACCTTTTCAAGCACTAATTATGCACCAGAATAACTACTCATCAAATGAGCCTCCCATTACTCATTAACAGTAATAGATTTTGTCATCCAAACACTCCTCCTTTCCCAGATGCAGTACTGTGTACCACAGTAATTTGCTAAACTGGCTAATCGTGCTCAGAACCTTATCCCATGTCTGCTCTTTTTACTTCTTTGTTGCTCATTTTCACTCAGACCTCATAGTTTGAATTATCTGCCTGACTGTAACTATCAAGTCTGCCACATTTACATGCAAACACCCTCCTTTCTAAAGGAGCGCCCGACTTCTTTTCAGATTGCAAAGATTGTACCATCTCAGTGACAGCTACAGCTTAAAGCATCCAATACTAGATACTAAGGAGGTTTTACATTAGAAACTCCTGCAACTCTTCCATCTCACATGGGCTCACTGCCTTTAAGTATGACCACCCAGGTGGGAACTAACACCTTTTTTAAGGAAGAAGGTTCTCAGTCTCCCAGCAAAGTACAGGAGAGAGATTTCAGTGAATTAATTCTCAATGCATTGCAAACAAAGTTGGGTGGTTTTCAAATACAAAATAATCCTGGAAACATACAGTATTTCCAAACTAGTAAACCACACACTACTTTTCTGGCAGAACCTGGAAGTGGGGCAGAAATCAAGAACAAAATTAACAAACTCTGACATCAATCACTGTCATCCCTGATGACAGCATCCAGGGTCACACCCCCCAGCAAGCTCTACATATTCTGCCTTGCCAAAGTGGACCCAAATAGCCTATCTTTACAGTGAAGATGCTCCTCCCATGGCTGTTTGGTTCTTACTATCTCTACTGATAGTACTTCTGATAAACTGTCACACCCTGGTAAGGGACAAGAAAACAAACAACAGTAACTCATTGCAGCAGCAGTAAGGCAAACTCCAGCAGCTCTGTCATCAGATGTTCAGATATGTCCCTGTGATAAGATGTCTGTGTAAAATAGTTATTAAGCTGTAATTCAGATCTAAACACCTAGATCACTTTGTAGTAACAGTCACCTGAATGTAATTAATTATTTGCACTGATTTCCATACCACATGGAGTGATGGAACTCAAAAAACCAAAAGACTTAGTGACTTCAAGAGCCAGCTGAACTGACTTGAACTCTAATATTGCTCGTAAATCTTATGCTTGAGCTGTAAATTGTGCTTCCTGGGCCTTTAGGCCAAGTTTCTCACCTTCAAACATTTTCCAGTTGTCTTGAAGATATTTTGACATCTTCTGTAATCCTTTGTCATCACATATGGGCTGTGAATAGAATAATAAAAGAATATCATTGCATAATCTCTTGGGCATAATGAACAATTTCATGTTTTACAGCACAATGAAAATATGACAGTTCTCAGATGCGTACATTGAAAGAAGTGTAAATGTAAGCCCTCCATGTCTTTGAGGCTCCTTTTTACCAGGACTGCTACAGAAACCTGGCTTGAGGTCACACACTCTGCTGGGGAAGCTCTGCAGCTTGAAGGAAATGAAAACTGATTCCCACTTAATAATCTTGGAGAAAAAGGAACATATATGGGTCAAAGTATTTCCATTTTAAACCACATCATAATTATAACATCATTAGCCGGGAGCTTAGACAACAAGTTTCCAGTTGTTTAACAGACTCTATAGCACATCCCTTAAACTTGACTCCCTGTTCTCAAAAAAAAAAAATTTCGAAATCCCCTAATGTTTCTAGAATATCTTGTCCCCAAAAGGATCCCTCAGAGGCAAGCACAGGGAAGAGGATGTGGAAAGAATTCCTAAGTGAATCAAAAAAGATTTTCTCATTTTATAGGTTCTTTTTAGTAATCAGGTGTAGCACACAGAAAGCACAAGCGGTGGTTTAAAGTACTGAGTGCAATGGCTGACAACCACTCTGCTTGATCCTGCTATGACAGATGTTAGCTTTACCAGACAAGATACTGGTATTTGCAACAAGCTCACCACAGCTTTGTATTGTACACAGGGGACAGAAGAAGAATGAGATGTGTATCTATGACTTTTACTCAAGACAGAAGTGTGCCATTCAGTGTTCATGGAACATAATTTACTCCATTTTTGTTATTGCCTCCAGACTATACAAAACATTCAGGTCATTAACAGAACAAAAATGTCTACCTTCCACTCTCCTTCACTTGGTCTGTACAATTGAAGAGGAGCTCCGCTGTTTTCCTCCAGAATCCACAGATCTCCTGTTTCCTCAAATGCAATGTCCCAAACATTATGCTTCAAAGAGATTTGCTGTGTGTAAACTAGCTGCTCAGCAGTGGCATCAAGGTGAAAGATGTAGACTGTGGGAATTCTGTTGAGAGGAGAAACTTAATTATCATTACTACCAAATCCACCTACACCCATCACTTGTACAGCAAACTACAAACACCCACTCTAATTCCAAATGGAGCCAATGCAAAGTCAACCTTTTGTAAGGGTGAACTGTGCTGTAGACAAGTCGGGAAGAGGGCTTGCTCATCCCTGATAGTTGGGCTTGTAAGGTTCCTCAGTGCTTGGGCCTTTCAGCTTCCAGGTGCTTAGTCCTTATGTAAACACATACATCTGAAGCCAGAAGTCAATGCAGCACCTTCGCAGTTTTAAACTGAAGCAAGGTTGTAGTTTTAAACAGAACAGCGGAACCCATTAACAGAAGAAAAAGTAAAAGAAGTTTGGTTGCTCTACTGTCACATCACCCTGAGCAAACAGGGCCCAAAACAGTGCAGCAATTCTGGAAGGCATCCAACCATCAAGCAGAGCTCTCATGCACCTTAGCTTTGAGCTTCTTCCCAGGAAGAAGCAAATTTCCTGCAAAACAGTTCTGCAAAATTTAAACTTCCCAAGTTACCCTCATGCTCACCTATCTGTTCAGACCAAGCACAATAAGGACTTGGAGACTCCTTGCAAGGCCACAAGCACACCAGGGACACACAAAGTTCTACAATACCAAGTTCTGCAAGCTAGGTTAGGACAGCCAGTAGGGAAAGCTGATTTTGCCTTTGCAGGAGCTGTGATGATTTTAGCTATTATTCCATTTATTCTTACCGGTCACAGAGAACAGCAACATAACCACCTTGACAGCAATATATGATTCTTGACACGGGATATTTCTGTAAGGAAAAGCAACATCCTTTTAAGATAAGGTAATTTATGGGGAAAAAAAAAAAAAACACCTTCCATTTTATCTCTTAGCCTTTAAAATTTAGCAGATGTCTTAATTTACAGCAAGTTAAACAACACAGTTACCTTTAAACTACAGCCTAGTCTGTTTTTGTGCCAGTGTTTGCTGTTTCATGAAGCTTTCCACATCTCTCCCTTCACAGCCATCCCAACAGAGATGAAATCTAAAGGTTTTAGTGACCTACTCGACAGAAAATCTACCAGATGAAGGAAAACTTTACTGCCTTCAAACATTCTCTCCTGCAGTGATAATGCCAAAAACATCAACATTAAGCCTGCTCAGCCTGGATATCACACTAGCAGTTTAGAGAGTATAAACACAAGCCATTATGCACTGTTATATTTGTTAAAAAAGAAGATAGTGATGCGTAACTAATATCCTTGCTGCACTGTTTTCAACCAGAACTTGTGTGAAGCTATATTGCTTAACAGAAAACCATGTCCTGAGGAATAAGGCAAAACTGCCTGAAGCCATTTTCCTTATTTAAAAAAACAAACCCCAAACCATCAAAACCAAAAGACCCCATGCTGTACTAAGAGTGTATTTAGAAGATACATCGTTTTATCTGTGAGGGACTCAAAATTAAGTACCTTTGCTGCACAAACCATACTGAGCTCAGTTGTATGAGGTTTAACAAGGCCAAGTGCCAGGTCATGCACTTTGGTCACAACCACCCCCAGCAACGCTACAGGCTTGGTGAGGAGTGGCTGGAGAGCTGCCTGGTAGAGAAGGACCTGGGGGTGTTGATCGACAGCCGGCTGAACATGAGCCAGCAGTGTGCCCAGGTGGCCAAGGCGGCAAATAGCATCCTGGCCTGTATCAGAAACAGCGTGACCAGTAGGAGCAGGAAGGCGATTGTGCCCCATACTCGGCCCTTGTGAGACTGCACCTCGAGTACTGTGTCCAGTTTTGGTGACCACAGTACAGGAAGGACATTGAGGTGCTGGAATGAGTCCAGAGAAGGGCAACCAAGCTGGTGAAGGGGCTGGAGGACATGCCCTATGAGGAGAGGCTGAGGGAGCTGGGGTTGTTTAGTCTGGAGGAAAGAAGACTGAGAGGGGACCTTATTGCCCGCTACAACTACCTTAAAGGAGGTTGTAGCAAGGCTGGTGTTGGGCTCTTCTCTCCAATTAGTGATGATAGGACGAGGGGAAATGGCCTCAAGTTGCGTCACAGGAGGTTTAGACTGGATGTTAGGAAGAAGTTCTTTACTGAGAGAGTGGTCAGGAGCTGGAATGGATTGCCCAGGGAGGTGATGATGTCACTGACCCTGGAGGTGTTTAAGGAACAGGTGGATGCAGTGCTTAGGGATATGGTCTAGAGGTTAGGCACTAGGAGAAAAGGTTGGACTCGATGACCCTGGAGGTCCTTTCCAGCCATGATGATTCTATGATTCTATGATCTGAGGTTCCCCAAGTGGGAAGTAAGAACTTGGGAAGGGCAGAGAATCTGCAAGATGATGCCCTAGAGTGCTTTTGCAAGAGTAAGTAGCGATAACACCAGCACTTCTGATGAATAAAACCTTCCTACAGTGAGTTAGTCCCTTTAAGGCAGGGAAAACACATCTTCCAGACATTTTGCCGACAGATTAACCCTTTCTTCCTTCTAAATGCTTTCGGACTCTCAACTTTTCCTAACACAACACCAGTTGCTAGACAGAACCAGTTCACCACTTTAAGCCGAATTTGTTAGAAAATATAGGACTGTACTCTTTGAGCTACTGGCTGATATGCAGGCATTGTCAGGACTCTTGTTTTGAAATTTTGCAATAGATGTAGGAAAACAAAACAAGCTGTATAGCTCCCAAACATCTGTCAGCAAGTTTAACATCAGAAGCTAACTACTTTGTCAACAGTACCCGATGCAACTACTGAAAGATAAGACAACTGCAGGAAAGAAAGCTGATTAATGGCATAAATACAGGTGAAACCCAGGGTTCAACAGTGCATCTCCAGCACGAGGAAAAAAAAAATCAAAACCTCATTATGTGATACAACCTTATGGGGGAAACCAGTATCAACAATATGCATGCATTTTTCAATCACACACTCAACTGCCTGTTTAGACAGAAGAGGAGCACTTTAGAGGAGCAGTATCAAAAGGATGACAGGTTTCAGAGCACTTCAGAACAGATGGGACTAATCTCTTGCTATTTCACTGAAATACTCAATGGTTAGTCCATCCTTAGAATTGTGAGTCAAGACCCCTGTTTCACAAAGGCATAAAAAATGGTCATGGTTCCAAATATCAGGTAGAATGAGCGGGCTGAATTAGAACGGCTCTATCTAGCTAGCATATCTAAATGTAGTTACTGCAGCTATTTACACCACAGCTTTAGAGTACAACTGCCAGATCCTATTGTAAACCACAAGCAGTTCTTTAGACATTTAAGAGAACAAGCATTTTATATATATATAAAAAAATATTTTAAGCCCAAATCTGTGATATTTATCTCTAATAACAAAGTTCTGCCTCTCTGCCTGTCTCATGACAAACAGGCAGGGCAAGCACAGCAATGGGAAGTGACCACCTACACAGCTAAGAACTTTGTGAAAAAGACAAAGGGTTCTGTGAACTTGAAGTATGTGCTTTCCTCCACCCTTCACTGGGGTGGGGGAAGGAGGGGGCTGTTTTGATTTGAACCAAGAGTTATTCACATATGGAGAGAGACAAGAAAGGACATCTTTATTCAAGCTTTCCTTTCCCATGAGTGGATAAGTTAAATATCAGCAAAGTGAACTCAAGACCCAGAGTAGTATCTTGTTCAAGGACAAGCCTATGAAATCGTTTAAACAAGAGCTACAAGAGCAGTATTTGATAAACAGATGTTCACTTGATACTGTCTGAACTTATTCAGCATTTATATTACACTGTTATCAGCATGTCAGCAACTTAAGTTTTCATGTCATCCGTGAGAAAAGGTGACTATGAAAAATTAATGTCCTGGAGCACTGGTGTAGAGTTGTGCAATTCATGTTCTGGACTTTAAACTAGCTTCTGCTGTCAAGAGGATCAGATGAGGTGGAAGCTCCAGAGCACAAAAAACATTCATACAGCAATATAAAATTCTAGAATTACTCTTATTCTCGTGGGAAAATGAACTAAGGATCTGCAACCCATCAGCTGAAACCAATGCTAGACTGCCCAAAACAGGCATACATTCATCACCTGCCAAGAAAAATAAGCCCACATTTATGTGCCTGCCATTACTAATGATTCTCTTATCATTGTGCTTCAAGTTGTATTTCAAGCTTCAAGGCATTTACAGTGGTTATCAACAGTAAAAAGGAAATGTGATGTGAAAGGAAAGAAAACATACTTATAACCCCATCTGATCTTTGGTTGCCATAGTCATTTGCAGACAACATGTTAGGTACTCACTATTTTTCCTTAAATTCAGGCTATAAATGAGGTACTAGGTTGTGAAGATGATCTTTGATACACCTGAATGCATAGCACAAATAAATGCTGTCACTGGACTTCACCTCTAGTGTTTCTAGCACTGTAATGTCAGCAAAACACCAGCCTCCTTTCCCCTTTGGTTGTAATTGTGCTGAAAGAAGTATCTATTGACAGCCAAGTCAATACAACACAAAGGTGGCAATGCACCACCTTAAGTTTTAAATGTTGTTTATCTGCCTGTGATCACTGGGACACTGCCTGATCCCTGCTCCAAGCATGTACCAACTCTGAAAATCAACTGAGTCATGTCCACCCCTCAAGCACTGTGCAAAATTTGCATCATCAGAGACAGACTGTAAAATGCATCTAAGGGAGGAAGTAAGCAGAATTTCACATATTCAAAGAACAGGCCAGCCTGAAGCTTCCAGGACCGCCCTTAGGAGATGGACAAAGGAACTGGAAACCACTGCTGGAATACAACAGTTTATTAACTGGTATCGTGCTAAAGTAACAGTCTTAACTGAAAGAGAACTTTCAGTGACAGCTGTGGTCCTCCTTGCTTTTTGTAAGGCTGGCACAAGTGGAAGGCAGCTCCTCTGCTTTGGTGGAGGTTTTTTTCTGATCCTGCTTGCTGTTGTGTAGTTGTAAATGGAATTCATTTTGGCTTCTGCTGCCAGTCCTTTATGAAACCAGTCGTCTGTGTCACTGCCCCCTCTGTTTCTTCACCTTGAGTAACACGTGCTATATCCAAATGTAAGCCCGTTCCTCAAGTACTACTTTGCAGTTGAATTTGGAAGTCTCCTGTTTGGGTTATGTACCTAACTAGTTATCTCTCACGTGTGAGAGCCTTTCCTTCTGATACTAAAGATATGGCCTGCCTCAACTAGAAACCAGATGAGGTTCAACAGGGACAAGTGCAGAGTCCTGCATCTGGGGAGGAATAACAAACTCCACCAGTACAGGCTGGGAGGTGATCTACTGGAAAGCAGTCCTGTGGAGAGGGACCTGGGGGTCCTGGTGGACAACAGGTTAACCATGGCACAGCAATGTGCCCTGGTGGCCAAGAAGGCCAATGGGATCCTGGGGTGTATTAGGAGGAGTGTGTCCAGCAGATCGAGGGAAGTTCTTCTCCCCCTCTACTCTGCCCTGGTGAGGCCTCATCTTGAGGACTGTGTTCAGTTTTGGGCCCCCCAGTTTAAGAGGGACAAGGATCTACTGGAGAGGGTCCAGCAGAGGGCTACGAGGATGATTAGGGGACAGGAGGGCATGGCTTATGAGGAGAGGCTGAGGGACTTGGGGCTTTTTAGTCTGGAGAAGAGAAGACTTAGGGGAGATTTGATCAATGTTTATAAGTACCTGAAGGCTGGCCAGGAGGGGGGGGACAGGCTCTTTTCACTTGCTCCCTGTGATAGGACAAGGAGCAATGGGTGTAAGTTGCAGCAGAGGAGGTTCCGCCTCAACACAAGGGGGAACTTCTTTACTGTGAGGGTCACAGAGCACTGGAACAGACTCCCCAGGGAGGTCGTGGAGTCTCCTTCTCTGGGGACTTTCAAGGCCCGCCTGGATGCGTTCCTCTGTGATCTGTGTTAGATAGTTTTGTCCTGCTGCGGCAGGGGGGTTGGACTCGATGATCTCTTGGGTCCTTTCCAACCCCTAACATCCTATGATCCTATGAACTATCGTGTTATATTTATTAACCCATTGTTTGAGGGGTTTCCCTTTCTGTCATTGCTTACTTATATTGAGGTAAAGAAGCTAAACAGAGACTTTTCAGTCAAAGGACACCCCAAATTTCTCCTGAGAGATTCCACAGTATCCCGTGGAAGTAACTCCATCAGATGTGTTAGAAGATAAGGCAAGCATTACTAAACTACATTCAAAAGCCTTCAAAAACATTCTAAGAGTTAGAGGTTATTTTTACATCAGTTCCTGCTTGCAGCAGCAAGGTTTTTGCCTCTAACATTTTTTAGTTTATTCAACATGACATTCAAGATTTATTATGTTTAGTATCATCTTTGCTTACAAACAAGTTTTTACAATGGTGTTAAGATCCAATGTGAGGTCAAGCATTATTTACATGCAAGCTCTCCAAGTCACTCTAAACAAGAAGTAGCATTTTTAAAATTAATAGGATTCCACACTTCATAGGTAATTGCTTACTAGTCCTCAATGATCCAACATCACTAGAAGGCAATGTATTTTAAAAAAAACCCCGATTCTTTCCTCCAAAAGAAATGCCTTGCAGCATTACTGCAGACACAGATTATAAAACCATGATGTTTCAACAAGACACTGTCATTAACTACTTCTGAAAGAGATAAAACACTTTGGCTTAGAAACTCCCCAAGCCACTCAGTTGCAGAAGGCTACATGAGGTCAATTAATTTTGTAGGTTTGTCTCAATCTTTTCCTCACTCAAATTCTTCTCCACACAATCTCTAAGAGGATACCAGTTAGATGTTCTGGTCACCTGATTTGGTACACCCATTTTTTGCGTGTGGATAAAAATTAACTCGTCAATAGCTACTTCAAAGATTTCAAGCACTAGAATCAAGCTGAAATGAACCCAAGGCCTTGTGCACGTATACTACAGTTGTCTCAGGTGTGTACTGGATGGGGCTCTGGCCAGACCGGTCTAGGGTGGGGTGTCCCTGCCTGGTTCCTTCCTACCCTGAGTGACTCCAATTCCATGGCTTCTCCAGTCAGGTGAGCCTGCTCTGGCAGGGGGATTGGACTAGATGATCTTTCGAGGTCTTTTCCAATCCCTGATGATTCTATGATTCTATATTCAGAAGTACACTTTCAATTTCACGTAAATATGAGAAGGAACTTCTCACAGTGAGGGTGACTGAGCATTGGAACGGGCTGCCCAGGGAGGTTGTGGAGTCTCCCTCACTGGAGATGTTTAAGACCTGCCTAGATGTGTTCCTGTGTGACTTGGTCTAGGTGATCCTGCTGTGGCAGGGGTATTGGACTGGATGATCTTTCGAGGTCTCTTCCAATCCCTGATGATTATATGATTCTATGAACTAACCAAAACCATAACAAAACACACAACGAAACAGAACTCTTAATTCAATTTCTGCCTGCATGAACTCCCCAGTGGATATACCTCAAAAGCCATGCATCGCTGCAGGCTTCCCAGTCACCTAACAACATGGAAAGACTGCTGTGCATCTTAAGAAGGAAGTGTTTTCAGAAAGTCTCATAAAAAAAAATGCAGCCAGCAGGATGAGTGGTAAAATTAACAACTTTTAAATTACCCAAAAGATTAGTATCTGGCTTAATACAACGTACGCAGCAGGGACAAGGAGTTGCTGTTTCACTGGGACTAGGTCATATGCCAATCCATGTGACAATGTAGAAAAAAATGCAGGGATCAAGCACTACCAAAGCCATTGCTCATATTAATTAGCATCCCAAATCGCAGCAGCACCTGAAAGAAATGATACCACTCATGTTCTGGAAGTTAAGGAGAGCTCCTGGGGGTTTTCCATTTTTACTCACACATTTTAATTATGGATATTCCCAGCACCAGAACAGCCCAAAGGAACAAGTACCTGGTGTTTTGACTGCACAGGACCATACTTTTGCAGGTGACAAATATTACAAAGCTTCTTTCTGCTCAGGTAAATCACAATTTTCACATTTGAAACTCCAAGTATTTTTAGAAATGGGCGAGTTTAGATCTTTCCATGGCCATACCACCCTGGAAAAACATTTGATCTCGTCTTAGAAACTAAGGTGGGTTGGGCCCAGTTAGTATTTTGATGGGAGACCACCTGGGAACAGCGGGTGCTGTAGGCTTACCCTGATCCAGCAGAGGGGGTAGGTGATCTTTTAAGGTCCCTTCTAAGCAGTGACATTCACTGACTTTGTGATTCCAGTATTGTAAGATATTTTCTGGCAAAAAGACTAAGGCCCCTGTGGTTTTTGGAAAAACTTTCAAGTGAGTGCTGTGTCCAACGTGCAGAACTTGTATTTGTGAAGAAGTACAAGCAGTATCTTTTGGTCACTACTTGGCACTTCTTAGAAATGTGCAAAGACACAGGAATGGATTTCAGGCACTGTTTTCCTTTTGTGACATCCTAAGCTACTGTAACAGTTTCTAGGTCTCACATAACTTCCAAACCCACCTAAACAAGTGAGGCACTCCTAACAAAATGCAACAGACACATCTGAGAGTGGTAAGGTTCAGGACCATAGCAAAAGCACCAACACACATGGGCATACCTGGTCAGTTTCAGTTGTCTCGGGTCCCCAGATGCTACTCAGGTGACAGCAGTACACTTCTTCTCCACTTTTGTAGTCCCACAGTCTCAAAGTTAAGTCCTGGACAGATGGAAGTAGACACAGACCTATTACCAACCGTACCTCAAGCAAAGAGTGTCCACTCATAGTCTCTTGCTAAACCACATTTCCCTAAAGAGCTTCCCACTGAAGCTGCTAAATAGCCATTTAATTAAGACCTCAAATTGCAGACAAACCATTTTAACTAATGTAATTGTCCCCTCTATTCTACATTATTCAATCATGCTAACTTTAATTAGCCTTTTGAAGTGGAAATTGAGCAGCTGGAGGAGTCTGCTTCAAACAGCACAGTAATACATGTGCTCAGCATTTAATGACAATTCTTTCAGGTTGCTCCACCCTTAGTCTTGTTATCACACAAGTTCTTCAATTGACCTCCTAGAGAGAAACTAAACACCTCTCCAGGAAAAAACAGCCATCAAAGAACATTTGCTGAGAATGAAATACAGCCACACACAGCACTAATGCTAGAGTTGCTTAGAGAACTAGAGAAAGAAACAAGAGCCCTATGGAAGCAAGAGCAGCAACTGAAACCAAAAGCTAACAATTACTATGATCTTCGTATCTTCACAGAAAACATTTATTTGTTTCCTATGCAGTGTCGGTAGTCTAGGAAACAGAGTACTGTTTCCCTTCTTTTAGACCAACCCCATCTACTCACTTTGTACAGGTCTGGCACAACAGCAGATGCCATCAATTTAATAAAAGGGCTGGGGGGAGGGAACAGAATAAACAATCACTTCTTCAGTCCTCATCCAAGCGTTGTGTAGAACCGCACTGCAACCTACACAACATTCACTGGACATACTATTAAGACACAGATTCAAGGACTTCATTCAGAATAAGTGCCACAAGGGAAAGCAAGAACTCTAAAAAAATAAATCAGTGGTCTTAAAGCCCTTCTTTATCATGGCAAGATGGCATAACAAGTTGTTTAATACTCAATAATTACAGATTGTCTGTGCTCCAAAGCAAGAGTTAATGATGAAGACATACTGAAGACTTTGTGATTTTTTTCCATTACGAACATCTTAAGTAGCCTTGCTATAAACAGCATATGGCTCTCACAGGACCTAGCAGCAGAAATGGCTGAACACTGAACTGAAAGCTGAGAAGGCAGGATAAAAGAGGGATGCGGCTTGCTCTAAACCTCAAGAGCTTATTCCAAGTATCCCAAGAAACTTCAGGAAAACACAAGGAAATAATGGTTTTATACTCTAAATATAAAAAACCCCAAAACATTTTTGAAGAAGAAGCAATACATACCCCAGACGCTGACAACAGCAGATGAGGATAGTTGGGTATTACAAGTATTTTGCTTACAAACCTAAAGGGGAAGTAGTCAAAAGTTGAACTCTCTTGCATGACACTCTGGCCTAAGCACACATAGTAATAGATAAATGCAAATTTGAAACAGAACCTTGTAACAAATAAACAGATTTGGCAGACGAAAGTAATTAGAAGGAAGACAAAACCAAGTCTAAGGTACTTAATATTGTATATATACTATACAAACTACTGACTTCATTCTAATAGAAAAAAAATTATTTCTCCGTTTGCACTTGAGGAATTCTACTCACTTTTGCCACTTAGGCCAAAAAATGTCAAGGGAGACAGATTTAGTTGGGCAGCATGTTTCCCTTTCTCAATTCTTGAAGCATATTAAAGACATGAATCAATCAGTGCTTTCAAAACTCAACAGTAATGACTCAACTTTCAGAGAATCACGTCTCTCATCACACTTAATCACTACTCATAAGCAATCTTTTAAACAAGTCAATGGCAATGTGCCACCAGTGTCTACATTCGGAAAGAAACCCCGTATTTCACATATATTAGAAAGGACAGGTAATTACATTAAAAAGCATGACTCCTTGATTCTATTTTATGGGCCAATTTGTAGCCTCTATCTCATGTCCAGACAGAAGGAGTGATATATCTAGAACTAATTTTTTGTATTAGCACAGAACCTTAAATTCTGAGTTCTGAAGTGAAATGCTGTTAGACTGAAGTCTGTTCAAACCCCAAAGATTTCCTAAAGACTTCCTTTCCTAAAACTAACATAGGCTCCCACCCTGAACTAACAATCTCCAAGCTCTGGAGTCTCTTGTGGCCAGCAGATCAAGGGATGTGATTTTTTCCCTCTACTCCACTCTGTTGAGACCCCATCTGGAGAACTACATCCAGCTTTGGAGCCCTCAGCACAAGAAAAGGTATGAAACTGTTAGAAATTATCAGGGGACTGGAACACCTCTGCCAGGAGGACAGGGAGTGTGCTGGAGTTTTTCATCCTGAATAAGAGATAGCTGCACAGAACCTTTCAGTACTCAAAGGGAGTTTATAAGAAGGATGGGGGTCAGACTCCTTACCAGGGCTGTTTAAACAGGACAAGAGGAGACGGTTTTAAAACTAAAAAAGGGCAGAGATAGACTAGATATAAGGGGAAAAGTTTTTACAATGAGGGTTGAAAAATACTGAAATGGTGGTGGTAGATGTCCCATCCCTAGAAACATTCAAAGTCAGGTTAGACTGGGCTCTGAGCAACCTGATGTAGTTGAAGATGTCCATGCTCACTTCAGAGGGGTTGGACTAGGTGGCTTATAAAGGTCTCTTCCAACCTAAATCATTTTATGTTTCCAGTTGTTGTTTAGTATGATTTGAGGAGACAATAATTTCATCCACTGAGGCACAGAAAAGGACTGCACACAGTAACTTACGCACACAGCAAACTTACTCTTTATGTCCCAGACAGTAGGATACAATGTTATGAGGAGCCTTTGCCAAGCTGATTCTGATCTTCTCATCTCTGTCTGCAGTTAGGATATACCGGTCATCAGGACTCAGTGCCTGTTGATAAAGAAACAGTTTTAAGGCCCAGTAGTTCAATGCTTGTTGTAACACAACTCTTCCTAAACAGAAGGAAAATAGATAAGCAGTCAGGTATCTGTTTCTCCTGACTCTAAATGTGAGATGCAAACATTAAACCACTCTTTTCCACTGACAATGGAAACAGAAATCTTAAGAAGAAAGAAAAAACACTGAAGAGCTCAGCTGACACAGTGAATTCCCATACACATTACATCACCAAGTCCTGTGTGACTGTAACATCAAGACCTTCTAAACACTCACACTCTGGGAATACATAATCCTTTGGTAATCTTGTTTCCTTACCAAACACTGCAAACACAAGTCAGGAGGAAGAAATCCAGACCACACACTTCACTAATACCAAAAAAGAACTCCCAAATCTGGGACAAGAGAAAAAAACAGGACTGAAACACAATCAAGAATGCAAGTTTGTACACTAACTACACAAAAGCACAGACTTACGACATCCAGAAGCAGAGACAAGTGACCCAACTCAAGTTTTCCATCTGTTTGTGGTTCTGTAATTGAGTAAGAATAGACATCACCAGACTTGTCTGCAACCAGAATCTTATCCTCTGCAGCTGTAACAGTCAGAGAAGTGCATCTCCTGTTCACGAATCTGGAAGGAAAATGGCATAGTTTGAACAACTGTGGTCAGCAGCTTCAGCATCTTTTGATTCAGACTCAATTACAGAATAAGAGACTGGATAAAAAAGCTCTCAGATGCAACATTATTGAAATGGCAGCAACGAGAATAATGGGGCCAAAATAGCACTCTTGGGACCTATTAAGTGACTAAACTATGTAAAAGCAAACTCCCAGGGGGGTGGAGGAAAACAAGGAAACCATTAAAGCTGTATGCCTGCATTTTGCTTAGGTACTTTCTCAACTGTGGTTATTTTGCCTACACAGCCTGTGAGCACTCTATATAAATGTTACTTTCTTGCACTCCCCAGAAGTTCAACATACAGAAAAGAGAAAACAAGGTAGGAGGTCTCATTAAAGTTCTTGCAGAAACACGTCTGAAAACTGTTGAAACTACTTCTCCAGTTGCCAGTTTGTACAGTAAAAGGAGGCCTGACCTGAGCCTCAAGGACTGTTCCTCCTTGCATCCAGAGGCAGAGCACCACAGCCTCAGGGTACCTTGTCCAGGCAAAGCCATAAACTTCAACTCTGACTCTCCCCTCATCATTTGCCAGTATCTTATAGTTGCCACCGTACCAGGTCATGGTTTTCTTGCAACTTTTAAGATAAATATAAGCACCACATATGCCAGAAAATAAGTTTTTAAAAAAGGTTTAATCTCTTAGTCTGGAGAATGCTTCTGTAACTTAACAGATATTGCTGTCAGTTATTTGTTTCCTAATAACTCTTTTCAAAACCATCTATGTCCTGTGTGGTGACCATCCGGAGGCAAAGCAACAATGCACTGTAATTCAGGAAGGAAGACAGAAATTTTCATACCTTTTAGTGACTGCTTAAAAGAACATCATAACAATGGGAAAGTATGAAGGATACGAATTCACTGCAAGCTCAGGCAGCAGCTTCAAAACAAGTTATCCTGTCAGCAAAAGATGTGTTGCTCCAAGCTCACTGTACTGCCTTTGATTTTAAAACACAAAGATTCAAAATTCTCCTTGTCTGAAAGGAGCTGACTATAAAAGCTAGAGCTGTGTGAAACCTTTTACAAAGCTTGCCACAAAACACTGATGCAAGTTACACACCTCAGCCTTGATGTTCCTTTTTTCACATACAGACCCTCTTCCCTGCGTTGCCAGTTTCCTAATAGGAAGTAGCAGTGTTCCCAAAAAACACAGCTATGGTCCTTGTTCTTTTAACAGAAAACCGAAACATCAATACAATTATTCAATAGTGTATTACTGGCAAGACATACAGGGTAGGGCAGCAGGGAAGACTGAATGCAGAATTAACAGAATTTGCCATTTCTGACTCTGTCAGTGATTACCTGTGTAGTAATTACTTGTGTTGTAGTAAGCTACAACACTGGCCAAGGTCCAACATGTATGCTACACACATAGACAAACTGACAGACTGTATTAGAGAGTTTTGCATGCGGTTTTGCAACAAGGGTCTCACTTTTGTCAGAGACCACCAGAAGTAGAGATGTTACATGCTGAGATACTTTCTCAGCAAGTCCTCGTTTTACAAATCGTCAAAAGCAGCAGGAGAAAGCTTGTAACTGGAGGACCTCTGGTGGTCAGCTACAGACTCTTCTGTAAAGAGGACCATATAAAGGAGGGAAACCGTTGTCAGCATCTCTAGATATGTTTGTTCACAAATTCCCCAAAACATCTTCTCCTCCCAAATCAACAGAAATGGACAGTGCTGTTCTTTCAGGCACAATCTTAGTGACCACCAGAATTGGGGAAAGTTTCAGTTCTTAAATGTGCAAATACTGTATGTTGAATAATAAAAGATACTATCCTCTTCTTGCCAATTACATACATATATGTGCCAATTACACAAATATTCTTGGTGTGGGACATACCATACATCATTTATTGACAAATATATCTTAATTCCAAAGAACATTAAATTGGTTTGAGCAAGTACAGTTTAAAAAAAAGCACAAATAGCAACATCGCAAGTACTACTATTTCATGCTCTAAATTGATCAGCCATAACTCCCTAACAAAGCAGGATAAAACACCCTGCTTTCTTACCTGACACTAACACACACCCAAGAAGGCTTCGTGCGGAACAGGATCAGGCGTTTGCTGTCATCTGTCAAAGCAAAATAATCTCCTGATGGGGAGAAGGCAAAAGCTAGGATGTCATCACTTCCTCTGTCTGTTGGTTTTCCATCCTGCCTAACAGAAAGATGAGGAACAATAGTTTATAACTTGAAAGCTACTGAAATCCTTAATAAGAAAACTGTTCTCAAACCACTAAAGGAGGAGCATGAAGAACAATGTACAACTCTGCAAGTTCCATTTGTGTTTAAAATGCTGAGCCAACTGGAACATTAATGCAAAGAAAGAAACCAAGATAAAGAAGACTGAAATAAGCCTAAACCTGTATCATCACACACTTAACAAAAAAATTACAAAACTAGGGTTTATGCTAGCAGATCTTGATACAAATTTTGCGGGATAAAGGTTAAATTTTCAACAGATTGAAAAATGCCCGGTGGTTGAATGCAAAGAAACAGACTTCTTCAGGTGTTTGAAATCTCATTACCCAGAGTGCACACAAAAAGGAGTTATTTCACTGGTTTTTTGGGTTTTATCTGTCTTAGATGACCTAAAAAATACAGCATTTTTCTGTACATGTTTTGACTAAGAGCCATGCAAAATCATTGATTATAATACCAGTGTTTCTCTAAAACAAAAAAAGTTGAATGGCCTCGGGAATGAAACCCATAAATATCTATCTATATATCCATCAAGATTAACAAAAACAACCCAACCTGATCAGCAAGCCACCCCGTGATTTTCTTTTATTATCCTCATTGCCACATAACCTCAGGAAGACATGTAGTCTCTATGAAAACAGCAGGCTGCATAAGCAGATTTTCTCACCCTTTATCTCCTGAAGTCTTCTTCTCCGCATTGATGCAATCATACACAAAGAGACAATCATCACTGCGAACAGAAAACAACAGACTAAAACATGAACAAATGTGAGCTTAAGCATGAAGACCTCTTTTGTAACATGCTCATATGTTCTTTCCTAGAATAGAATCACAGACTCGTGAAGGTTGAAGAAAGGCCGGTAAGATCATCAGATCCAAGCACCACTCCAAGAGCACCATGCCCGCTAAACCATACCCCAAAGTGCCACAGCTACATGTTTACTGAACACCTCCTGGGACGGTGACTCCACCATTCCCCTGGGCAGCCAGTTCCACTCCTTGGCCACTTCTCCAGCACAGAACTTTTTCCAAACATCCACTTGTGCAACTCACTTCCCGATCCCAGGGCTATCCAGCCGTTAGCTATGCGGGGGAGGTTTAACACCTCGGTCTGGACAGGCTGCTGCCAAAGCTCCGGACACATTCCAACTCTGGCAGCCATAACCGCTTAACCCCTCCCAGCACCCGCCGCCACTGACCTGGGCTCCCTGTACCGCGCCACAAGCACCCGGCTCCCGCCACTGGCAGCCATCAGCGCCCCTCGAAGCGCGAGCGCCGGGCCCGGGCCTGCGCCTGGGCCACGGCCTCCGGCGCTCTCCATCCCTCAACACCGCCACCACGTGCTGGCGCAGGGTATGGCGTCACAGCACGGCGTTGCGACTCGTTGCGTCGACCAGTGCGTCACACTTGTGCGACGGCCGGGATTTGAGCAGGGTGAGAGGGTGACCCGGTGAGGGATTCCCTTAGGCCCTGCCTGCGCCTGCGGCGTAATGGCGGCTTCCGCGCTACTAGGCTGTGGCAGGGCGGCGACCCGCAAGGTACGCGACAGGGTGGGTGGGCACGCACCCGGGTCACCTGCCACCCCTGCCCGGGTTCGGCGAGGCGGCCGGCACCAGTGCAGGGGGTCCGGAGGTGGGGGAGTCTGCCGTTCCCTCAGGGCCTCCCCGTCACTTTTTCCCTCCTCTGCAGGTGCTGAGGCTGGAGGCCCAGGGGCTGCGAGGGCCGCCCCCGTCTTCGGCGCTCTGCACCAGGCCAGCCGGTTCAGGGGCACCGACAACGAGTAAGATGATGATTTCGACCCGAGTGGTGGCGGTAGTGGTGCAGTGAGTGGGGTGGTAAATAAAAGGGAGCAGGCTTCTCTAAACCGAAGAAAGAGTGGTTGGCATCGTACGAGCCAGGACGTCCTGGTAACTAAGGCTGTTATGTTAGTCTTAATAAAAAGAAGCTTTGTGAGTTGCCTTAAATTGGATGGAAATAAGTGTAGCAAGTTACATTTTTTAATGAGGTGCAAAAGCTGGTTTTGATCTTCAGCTGTTGCCCCTTGTCTTTTGGAACGTTTGGGTTACAATGGTCAAAAAGCATTATGTTTTACAGAAAGACTTAAAAGATCCAAGTATTCTCTGCCAGGTAACAGTGTCGAGCAAGAAGCTGCAGACAACTATCCCAAGCCTGTAGTGTTAAATGTAGTTGTAGTGCTTCTTGTCCCACATGTTTTTTAAGCAAGGCGATACATGCACCTGGATTTGGATGTTGTAGTGCATTTGAAATTAAGAAGCATTTGAACCCATCTGTCCCTGACAAAATCAAAAACAAGGATAGGAATTCCAAAGAGGGGTATTCTGGGCAAATTACTGTTTGTAAATAGAGGCACAGTGATTCAGTCAATAGGATTCTAATCCCCAATTAGAGACCCAAGTGCTTAAACAGTGTACTTAAGATGTGTTTTAGCATCAGTTTCTAGATCCATTGTCCTGTAGCTCTGATTTCAGAAGGCCTCTTAGGCCACTGCTTTCAGATATCTGCTTCCCCTGTGAATAGCCTAAATTAGTTAAGCTGTATAGGATGCAGCTTTTTCAGATTCTAGCTGGAGCAGGGTGTGCAAGGTTTCTTTGATAACATGGTCATGTTTACTTAAAAAGTCAGTGATGGGAAACAAACCTATGATTTCCGCATGCAACCTTTCTGAGTGCAAATGTGTTTTAACATATTCCAATAATTATACTGATGTTACAAGCATCAGTAAGCGTGTACCTGGGAATAATACTCAGTACTGGTTTGGATGGTAAAGTGTCTGTACCAGTTGTATTAGAATTTGTGTTTAAAAGCTGAAGTGTATTCTTTTTCAAATATCCAAATACTGCTGTTCAAAGGTTGTTTTTTTTTTTTCCAATAACACCTGCTGATAATGGTCAAGTTGAATGTTAACTGCCTTTCTGGTTTCTTAGGGTGTCTTAAAAATATTATTTACTCCACTTTTGCTCAGTTGTCACTTGTCTGTCATCCCTTTAGGCACACATGTTAGTTCACCTTCCTGTATGCTTCTTTGAAGAACTCTTCAGTTCTGAGGAATGTTTCCTCATGTGTTAGTTTCTATAGGTTGCTGTATCAGTCTGTGCAGGGGGTCAGGCTTCTTTCAAAAGTGGCTGCTTATCATCCCGCTTCCCTCTGCCCTCCCTCCCTGCTCTACACCTTCCATCTGGCAGAGAGAAGTATACGTCAGAATTATTCAAAAGTATTACCTACATAGTAAACTGATATATTTTTTAACTTATTTTACATAAAAACATGGGCACACATGTACTTCTAGTACATAATATCTCTTTTTCTTTCTTAAATACTTCCATTACATATGTCTGTCTCTTTGTTTTCATTTGGACAGTGCTATCCTTGGATCATGCAAGGTATTACTGTGAAATTCTACCAAGAGAGAAAGCTCTGTCTGGTTTATGATCTTGTAAAGTAAATCTGTCTGGGTCCATGTAGATAAATCTGCACAATAGACTGGAAATCTGTTGAATTACCCTACTGGTTGGAAGTTGTGCAATTCCTAATGGAATCAGCTTTACTGTAGCAAATCTCAGCTGTGATGTATCTTCTTCATGTGTCCTGTTTTCTGTAACCACAACAGCGCTTGTGGTTGATCAGCCTTTTGAGGATATTGGCACAAGCACCTGAGGGGTAGTTGATGCTCTCTGTAAGGCCCTGAAAGTTGCTGGTCTCTCTTCGATTGTTGATTCCTTGTCTGAATACTTTTTAGAAATATGAAAGTATCCATGAGGGAGAAGAATTAAAGGCAGGCTAACATGAAGCATTGGGACATCCTCCAAGACTTTGTTTACAAAGATGGCTCAAACCAGAAATGGGAAGTGGATGCAGTCAAGACTGGAGGAGGAGATAAGGTGTTGAGAAAATAATGTTAAATTTTGTTAGATGCAATTCTGTTGGGATCATACGGACACATGAATAAGTTAGTACTTTCATGTACAGAGTCACATATCTCTTATCCCATTACTTTGTCTCTGGGAAGTTACCCTTCTTTACTGCTTATCTTTTAAGATAACTATTGCAAGAGGCTGGTTATTGCTGTGTCTGTTTATTATGTCTTCTGCTTAGCTGGCTTGCTTATAGGCAGCATATTTGAAGAGCTTGACAAACAATCTACTGTAAAGTTCATCTGAGATAGGAAGGTGTGTTTAAACCATTTTCAGAATCGAATCACAGGGGGAAACAGTTGTCAAAAGGCATCTGGCAAAACAAAGAACAAAAGGCATTATTTCTGAGTTTCAGCATCTTAGCATCAAGAGTTGTTAAGTGCTAACCAGAACTCCAGTTTCTTTAACCTAAAATGTCTTAGAACTTTCTGCTTTGTAATGCCTGTACTGAGTATAACTTCTTCTAATTCACTCTTTGTACCAGATTCTCAGTTAAAATTATATGAATAAGATCACTAATTAACAGCAGAGTCAGATGAAATTATGATAATCCTCTTTATGCCGTTTCCTAGATGTAGTGGCACCACAGGGAAGCACCAAGCTGCTAGCCATCGAGGCACCACTTGAATTTCCTAAAATGTTGTCTTCTAGCTCTCTCCTAGCATCTGCTAACAAAGGTGAGAGCATATCTAGTACTAATGTTGAGAAGTCTTCAAAACCTTCTACAGAAGATATTAAGACATTCACATCAAGAAAAACTGTGGTTGCATTTCCTCAGCGAGTAGTTGTTTCTTCACTTGAGGAAGAAAACCTCAGTACACCTGCAACAGAAGGAGGCTTGAGGAAAGAGTTAGTGGAGGAAGAAACTTCATCTTCATCCAGCTCAGATTCTAGCTCAGATTCTGAGGATGACAATGATCATTCAGAAGTTTCAATAAAAACCAAAGCTGAGCTTCCTAGAAGAGATTCCATCTTTTCTGAGAATATAGCAGTAAAGGCATCAAAGCTAGCGAAAGAGAGCTTGTCCCAGAAATCTGACAAAGAATTCATAGCTAAGAAGAAGCCATACAGAACATACGCTGATGTGTCTCCTATCAAGCACATTGCATTTTCTAAAATGTCAATCATTCATGAAACATCAAAATTGAAAGCAAAAGACCCCAAGGCAAAAGCAACTCCAAAGCAAGCAGATAGACAGAAGCTGGTCATAGAACCACCTGTGGTTGGAAACCAAGACATGACCAGTGTCACTCATAAATCTGACTATTTGGAGGAAAAGTCCATTGGAACCCAGGTAGCATCTATTCAGATGAAAACTTCCTCAGTGACTCAGGAAGACAAAAAGCAAAAACTGGTATCTAGAAGAAGAGAAAAAAAGGTGGAAAAGGCACAGGAGTCAGAAGCAGGAGTAACTGCCTCTAAACCAGAAGAGTCTTCTGAAAGCACAGTGTTCGTGGTGGGCACTACTACAAAGGAGGAGACCATTCAGGAAGCAGGACTCCAGGCTGGAGAAAGCAGCACAATAGAGGGTACTGCTTTAAATTATTTGAGCTGTATTGATTCATCTGGGCTAAGGTTTAACATGTTTAAAAGGGTTTCTAAATGTTCTCTGTTCGCAATTCTCTGTTCTTTATGTTGAATCTAACCATATAGCAGTGACTTTCTGGAAGGTAAATTCTTGTTCATTGCTAATCATTACAAGTGCTAGGTAATACCTGGTTTCCAGTTACAGTGTGAAAGGAAGCAGTCTTCATTGTGCTGTGTTTATACTTTAGTTAATTAGTTACTTATAAAATGAAAACAAGATTATTTCCACTGTGAGCAAAATTATGAGTTTTATGTGACAAAATTTGTTTTATCTTTTCTCAGAAGGATTTGATAGCTGTCTTTCTCTTAGTCAAATTTTATGCTGAGTTTTGCTTACATTCTGCTGTCTTTCTCTTTTTAATCTGGCAGTTTTTCAGACTTTGGCAGACTTAAGAAAATTGTAGTGTAATACCATAAGGAGGTATTAATTCTGAGATTCAGAAGTGGTACATGAGTCATGTTGAATTAGCACAGAGTTGACCTTATTAGGTCTCTTTTTAGTTGGTCAGGAGACATGGTATGTTTTAGAAAAGTGCATCATGAATCATACCATCTCCCTAGCAAAACTTCCTTGTCTAACTTCCCTTCTTATTTAGCACCAGTCTTGTTAACTTAGCTACTAATCTCCTTCTGTGTATTTCAGCTGCAAATGCCCCACAGTACTGAACCAGAGTAGCTTACCATTCTTGCCTTGCAACTTGGGCAGCACACCATTCCTAAGACCCCTTTGCTGGTTGCCGCAAATTAAAGAATTTGCCTGTTTTGAAGCATAATTTTAAAGCTGCTTGAGTATCATCCTTCAAGTGATTTCTTTGCAGAAAAAGCCCCAGGGATCCAGGTGGGACAGCAGGTTGAACTTGAACCAGCAAAGTGCCCTTGCAGCAAACACCATCAGTAGTAACCTGGGCTGCATTAGGAGTGGTGCAGGCAGGGAGGTGATTCTTCCTTGATGGGATGCTGTTCTCACACTGGCTTTCCAGTACAGCTGCAGGAGTCCAGTGAGGATGCTTCTAAGATGATGAAGAGATTGGAGCATCTCTTCTTTGAGGAAAGGCTGAGAAAGCTGTAACTGTTCAGTGTAGAGACGAGAAGGCTCAGGGCAGGGGGAATCACAAGAATATATGTTAATACCTGAAGGAAGAGTGCGAAAATGACAGAGGTAAGATTCTTGTCATGGTACCCAGTGGCAAGACAAGAGATAGTGGGTACAAACTGGTATTCTGGGTTTTGCATTGTTTTTTACTCTGGGACATGGTGGGACACTGGCACTGACTCCATCCATTGAGTCATTTAGAAGCTGTCTGGAGAAGCTGACCCTGCTTGAGCATTTGAGATTGGACCACATGACTTCTAGAGGTGTCTCTCAACCACAGCTATTCTACAACTTTCAAGTGTCTAAAGATGTTAAGTGAAAACTAATTGCAAATGGAATTCCAAGATACAGTGCTGAGTAGAAGACCTGCTTTTTGATTTAAGGGGTTATTCAGCTCACAGTTTGATCAGTTTTAAGAGCTGGAAGCTAAGCTTACCTTCTTCCATGATGGCAACTCGAATGATAAAATGCAGCACTGCTTGCAAGAGACATTTTCATTGACTTGTTCCTTCTTGCAGTCAGCAGCAGAAGCTTTCTTAGAAAAATTTAAAATTGGGAAATGCTGGTTTTACTTATTTATAGATAATTATGTTTTTCTTCTCAATTATTCACAGTGGAATTCTAAAGTAGTTACCTTCACATACGAGATGTAGGATTTGGTCTTAAAATGTGCTAGTTATTCAAGGTGAAGATTATGACACATGAAAGACCGATGAAATGGACTTCACACTGATGCTGTAAGTCCTGAATAAGGTTAAGGCCAGGTGATAGACTTTTTCTGCAGATCTTTATTGATGGGGTAGCAGTACTACTGTGCATCAGGGCCATCATTAGCATAACCACACCAGGAAAACTCTTTTATGTAGAGCCTCGCTTTGCGGAAAACCGCACTTTTACTCGTGAGCTCCTCTTGCCCTGGGGAGGTAGTAAGGCTGTGACAGCAGGAACATTTCCATTGGGTATGTGCTAGAGAGCTCTGATGCAGTGACTGTAGGAGATAGAGAGTTCAGTGAACAGGCAAGTTCACACCACTGTACTGCTGGTGTAATGAATTTGTGTGCTAAAGAGTAGCAGAGAGTCAACATCGTGTTCAACAGCATCACTGGCATCTGCAGCTATATTTTGTTCTCTCTTTCTTTTGAGGTCTTCTTTGAGAACAGCTACTTCTTTTCCATGTTTAATGTAGACACTTAGCAGTATCTTCTGTGAGGTGTACTTCTGTCCCATTCTTGTGTTCGTTTGTCTGCAGACTGTAGCAGGAACACTGAAGACGTAAATGCCATTTTTCCTGTTACAAACATGGATGTTAAAGTGATGTCATCCACGTGGTAGAGAGGGTTCACTTAGTAGTCAGCAAAAACCTCTGTCTCTAAGTAGCAAAACAGTGGCATGGAAACTCAGAAATACACCTCTGATTTGTGTCAGAAGAATGTCCTGTGAAAAGGTTGCTCTTTAAGAAAGATAAAGTCTGAAGTATGAGGGGAATGAAGTTGGGGATAAATTTTTTCCTTCAAGAAGGAAAAGCAGTGTATTTTAGCAGGAAGAATGAGACTTCCATCTGCTTTTTTTCCCAAGCATCTGTCTCTTTAATTTGGAACAACTGTCTCTCACAGATTCAATGTATGCTTGCCTGTTCTTAGGGTGATTTGGAGCATCATCTGTCTTTTATATCGTAGAGTTGCCTTCTATGATCTGTCTTAGTAGGAAGTGAGCAGTAGGCACAGGATTTCCTTTCATAGGCTATGTGTGGTGTTTTGCTGAAACCATACATTGTGTTATATAAGCAAGTCTTGCTAAACGTTAGAGATACATGCTCTTAAATTGACAGTGTTGCTTCACAATAATTTTGTCATAATCAAAGGGGAATTCTGGTGTTCACATGCTGGAGTTAATATATTTTTATTGTAGATGTATTACAAAAAGAAGTTTAATAGAATCTAACCTAAATCACTACATACAAATTCATGAGATGAAGCCTTTCACTACATTATGCTTATGTCTTTCCTATTTTTAAAACTCTGAGTAGATGAAAATTAATTAATATTGGGAGTGAAGTTTTATTTCTTGCAGTTTCCTTGCCTGTAAAATCAGCCTTTAACGGGAAGCTTTTATGTAAATGATACTGCCTAAATTTGCATAATATTCTAAAAGCATAAGAATTCATGTTGGTTTTAACATCAAGCAAGGAATTCTGACTAACTTTATTAGGTTATTCTTCAAGGGAGAAGAGCTGCTACAAAGTTTAGAAGATTATATTTAGAAGAAAGGAAATTCACTCCAAAGATTCTTGATATTCATTACTGTTCAGTATAACCACATTTGAAATTAAACATGTGGAGATTGCAATAATTCCATCACTTCTCCCCACGGAACAAAACTGAATCTGTAAAGTAGTTCTAATAGCTGTATCTCGTCTCATGTGATGATACATCGTTTGTACTGCTGCTTTGCTCCTCCTGGCTTGCTAAGAATATCACGTTCTGTTCAGGCTGGAATGAAAACCAAAGCTAGTAAATGCAGAAATATGGCTTCAGAAGACAAATGGAATGTTCTTTCCCATCCACCTCCAGCATTAATGGTAGTTTGGATTTAAAACTTGCACTATATTAGATGACTTGTACTGATTTCCCTGCTGCATACGAATGAGCTGCCTTAGAACTAGAGAAGGTACCAAGCATAACTTAGTAAGCTTATCCTTTTGTTGTGGTTGGTAACTTGTTTTTTCATTTAAAGTTGGGGACATACGGGATCTAACAATGTATGAAGGCTGGCTCGGTCGTTGAGAATATTGTCCTCTAGTGCAGCGTCCTTATAGTCACCTGTTATTGTTTGTTTTCACAGAGACCACAGCAGCTGCTAAGCCAGCCCCAGAAGAATTTGATAATTCTACCTACAAGAACCTTCAGCATCATGAATATAACATTTATACCTTTTTTGATTCTGTTGCTGTTCTTTCAAAATTTAGGCAGCCTCAGCCATCTTCTGGAAGACCATCACCAAGGCACTGAAAGAACCACGTTTTGAACAAATACCCAGGCAGAATGATAAATTGTTTTATTTAGCACTATTGCTTCATCTGTATTATAAATCAGATAATAAAGAAATGCACAATAACTTTTGCTTTTGAAGAGTTCTTAGTTCTTGGAGTCCCTTACTTCTTGACTTTTGTTAGTGAGCAGCAAATGAACCATTGCTGAATAAAACCAGCTTTTCTGTCCCTCAGTTTATATCATTAGGTGACAGTGTATGAAAAGTGCTTACTTTTCAGTGTCTCCAAACTTTTGAAACCAACCATTCTTCCAGTACCATGTTAAAGGGTGTAATGGCCCTTATGCATGGGAGTGTTATTACCTCTGTAGTGCAGCAAACTGTTCTCCTTGTGCACAAACATGTTCCCAGCTCTGAAGAGGTTATGTTTACTCTGGATTTGAAGTTAAAATCATTGGCTGGAAACAGCATAAGTAGTATTTGTCTCCTGTGGCAAAGAATGTATGTTTTATGTTAGTACAGGAATGTAAGTTTATATAATGTGAGTGAAACATCTCAAAGCCTCTGCTGTTGTAAAGGGAGAACATACAACTTTATTTTAATTTTCTGTTGGGGGTTCTAGCATCCAGATTCTGCAGTAGCTGAAATAATTTAAGATGTAAGAGAATCTCAATGGGCAGATTTGGTGGGCTACGCTACCCAGTTGAACTGAGAAATCCTGGGTAGAATCACTTGAATGTTACTTGTAAATGCAAGGAAAATAGCATTATGGTAAAATCTGCTCCTGGTACTAATTGTTCACTGGGACCGTGCTTTGGTGACTTCTTTTTGTTTCCCCCCCCGCCCCAGCAACAGAAGGTAAGATTGCTGACCAGCTTCACTCTTGCTTTGCAGAAAATGTGAGAAATGAGGCACTTCTCAATATGTTATCAGCAGCTACAGTTGGTCTCAGTAAATTTTGTGTTTCCATCCTATCAGTAACAGTCTGCTGCCCTATGGGGAAACTGCCTTGATGACCACCAGCTGTTGTGGCTTTAGTTCAATTTTGGCTTCTTGTTCAGTTTGGGATTTTTTTAGTTAATTGGTTTTTGAGCAATAGCTCTGGCATTTTCTATCACCTGTCTGTATTCTTTCAAGCAACAGAATATGTAAGATCAAAGGAAAAATAGAGTTGGCTTTAGGAGTCTATCTGGATATTGGATGCAAATCCCTGGGTGCAATTAGTAGAACAGATATTTTATACTCTAACTTGGCAAAAATGTGCTTAGAAGAATCAAGACGCCTACATGAATATGCTGCGTAGAATTTTAAGTCAGAAACCTCTGGCAAGAAGTTTTATTATCCTGTAAAAACTAAAAAGCTTATTACTGACCTTAACTATGAAATTTAAAAATCAGCAAACGTATAAATCCGTGTGCTTAGGAATAAAGAGCAGAAAGTCACTTTCAGACACCAGTGGTATCACTTACACTGTACTTGTAAAAGGTAAAGAAATGTGCTGTTAACATTAAAAACATGAAAGAATAAGGGAAAGGGTCTTCCTTTATTTAGGGCCCACCAGAGGGCCCCAGTAAAGCTGCTGTGTTTTGTTATTGGGGCCCCTTGTAGTAACCTGAACCCTTGCAGCTTCTATCTGCGTTGGTGCTGAACTGCTTTGGTACTGAACCATGTTCCTGAGTACTTGTGTGGTGATTGCAGAAGGAGGCTGCAAATTGTCGGAGAGAATGTAAATGGGAAAAGTTAAATGTAGTTTACTAAACCTACTTACAGTAGCTGGGACTTTTAGCTGCGTTGGAGTCAGCCTTGTTCCAGTGCCTTTTTTATTTCTTAGAACAGTTGGTGTTATAAATACTGACTTAATAAGCTAAGGAGGAGTGGATTAAGACAGAAGAGTGGCTTGTTTTACATCAGCTCCTATGCTCTCAGCTTCATTTCTAGCTAAGGGTATTCTGATCTGTATTTTGGCGAAGAGTTCTGCTACTCTTGCTTCATGATTACAACAAAAATTCGTGGTGAATGCCCTTTCTATCTTGTGTAATCCTGCCTTGGTGTCTTACCATGATCTTTCCTGCACCTCTAGGTCAAAGCTGGAAGTCAAATAACTTCATAAATCTTCTGATACGTAATGGTGCATGTGTTGCATTTGTTCTGCTCAGTGAACCAATCTACTCCAGGAAGGGCAACTAATGTGAGGAAGGCACCAAAACTTATTCCCACTGTTGTGTTTTCCTGGACTTTAATGAAAAAGGCTACAATTTTTTTGTACTTGACTGTTATCAGATGTTACTGTATTTCAGTCATATGCTAGCATTTACATTCTAACAGGATTTGATACAGTATGTGCAAATCCTGCAACTTGGTCTTTCTGTGCTAGGCACTAGTCAGACTCAGGTACCATACTTGTTTTAATCCACAATTCCATAATTGCTGGAAAATCTCAAATGTGAAAGAGGTGAAGCCTCAGGTTGGATTTGAGAACGAGAAGTGGAGTTTCCAGTGTAAATACAGTGGTACTGAGGGAGAACATGAAAAACTGCAATGCAGAACTCACTGACTTCTCATTAAAATGTTGTAATCATAGAATCACTACGAATTGGAAGGGACCTCGAAAGATCATCTAGTCCAATCCCCCTGCAACAGCAAGATCACCTAGACCAAGTCACACAGGAACACATCCAGGTGGGCCTTGAACATCTCCAGTGAGGACACTCCACAACCACCCTGGGCAACCTGTTCCAGTGCTCCGTCACCCTCACCGTGAAGAAGTTCCTTCTCAGGTTGATGTGGAACCTTCTAAGTTCCAGCTTACAACCCTTAGTTCGTGCAGGAGCATCCCATCAGGGCCCAGTTTGATCAACTTATCCCTAACCCAGTCCGCATCAGCCAAGGCAGGCTTCTCTCTTGCCTCGATTTCCTCTGGGACCTCAGCAATCTGGGGCTTGATATCAGGACAGGCCCCAGAAGTATAGATAGAGGCAAAGAAGGTGTTCACTATCTCTGCTTTCTCTGTATCCTCTGTCTCCAGATCACCTACCTCATTCAGCAGGGGGCCTACATTGCCTCTAGTTTTAGATTCATCTGCAATGTATTTGAGGAAGCCCTTTTTGTTGCCCTTGACTTCTCTTGCAAGGTTTAATTCCAAGGAGGCCTTGGCTTTCCTAGTTACAGAATCATAGAATCATCATGGCTGGAAAGGACCTCCAGGGTCATTGAGTCCAACCTTTTCTCCTAGTGCCTAACCGCTAGACCATATCCCTAAGCGCCGCATCCACTCCTTCCTTTAAACACCTCCAGAGATGGTGACATCACCACCTCCCTGGGCAATCCATTCCAGTATCTAATCACCCTCTCAGTAAAGAATTTCCTTCTAACATCCAATCTAAACCTCCTGTGACGCAACTTGAGGCCATTTCCCCTCGTCCTATCATCACTAATTGGAGAGAAGAGCCCAACACCAGCCTTGCTACAACCTCCTTGAAGGTAGTTGTAGCGGGCAATAAGGTCCCCTCTTAGTCTTCTCTTCTCCAGACTAAACAACCCCAGCTCCCTCAGCCTCTCCTCACAGGGCATGTCCTCCAGCCCCTTCACCAGCTTGGTTGCCCTTCTCTGGACTCATTCCAGCACCTCAATGTCCTTCCTGTACTGTGGTCACCAAAACTGGACACAGTACACGAGGTGCAGTCTCACCAGTGCCGAGTACAGGGGCACAATCACCTTCCTGCTCCTACTGGTCACGCTGTTTCTGATACAGGCCACGATGCTATTGGCCTTCTTGGCCACCTGGGCACACTGCTGTCGATCAACACCCCCAGGTCCTTCTCCACCAGGCAGCTCTCCAGCCACTCTTCTCCAAGCCTGTAGCGTTGCTGGGGGT